>CM050167.1:48101522-48276522 GCA_027410445.1 Discoglossus pictus | reverse complement strand
AAGACTTAAAGGTAGATCATCTGATTGCAGAACATTTACATGTTTTAGGGATAGCAGCCAAAAATAAAACATCCAAACAGTTGCAATTGTCATAATGCTGGAGTATCATGGCATACTCAATTCTCAATTCAAAATCATATTAAGAGAAAAAAAATTTTTAAAAGGGCTTTTCTGATGTCAAATACCAGTATACACAAGAGATAAATAAGCATGTGAACACAATACAGGAATAATTGGATGTGGTCGGTTACTGGGAATGATTTATGTGAGTTGTCCTATGCAAAAGACTAAACCTAGCAATAACCCCAATCATAATCGTGGCCCTAACCCCCTGGTGCCAAGCATAGCTCTAAGCTCAGGCATACCCCCAGCCCTAACCACCAAGCACAACCCTAGCCCTAACCACCAATGCATAACCCTAGCCCTAACCACCAATGCATAACCCTAGCCCTAACCACCAATGCATAACCCTAGCCCTAACCACCAATGAATAACCCTAGCCCTAACCACCAATGCATAACCCTAGCCCTAACCACCAATGCATAACCCTAGCCCTAACCACCAAGCATAACCCTAGCCCTAACCACCAATGCATAACCCTAGCCCTAACCACCAATGCATAACCCTAGCCCTAACCGCCAAAGCATAACCCTAGCCCTAACCACCAATGAATAACCCTAGCCCTAACCACCAAAGCATAACCTTAGCCTTAACCACCAAGCATAACCTTAGCTCTAACCACCAAGCATAACCTTAGCCCTAACCACCAAGCATAACCTTAGCCCTAACCCCCAAGCATAACCTTAGCCCTAACCCCCAAGCATAACCCTAGTGCCAAGCATAGCTCTAAGCTCAAGCATAACCCTAGCCTTAAGACCAAGGATAACACTACTGCCAGCACCAAGCATAACCATATCCCCAAGTATAACTAATTAAAAGTATAAAGCTAACAATATCCCCAAGCATAACTTCAACTCCAAGCCCAGATCCATCCCACAGCCCAACACATATTCCTAACGCTCACTATACACCTTGCCCCTGGCCTAACAAATTAATCCCGATAACTGAACGATTCCATATGTAGTTACTTTATGTTGCTACAGGATGTTTCTATGTATATTAAACACAATGATGCAAGTTTTTTTTCTTTTCAATAACCCTTTGAACCAAAAAACACTGTTATGTGGGATAAATTAAAAATAAATGGAGTTTTTTCTTTCAGGAAAACAGCTCAATAGCTAATCAACTTCTGGTGCTTTACACAGCAGGAAAAGTAATTGCTATGGGGAGCACCAGAAATTGATGTGGATACGATTTCCCAAATCACCTTTACTATTTAATATTTTGCTGGAAGCTGGCTGGATCGAGGCTATTTCATTGTGTTAAACAGTAAAGTACATGTTCTGAACATACTGAGAAGCTGCAAATCCTACATAAGCTGTGCCATACTGCAATCAGCAACTTAACGCTGCTACTGTAATGCCTTAAAGGTTTTTGAAAGTTTCCCTGTTTTTACCTTTTACTAATCTAACACATGCTGCTTATATCAGAAACATATATTACATTGAGCCATTCTATAAACATACAGATTTATTTTTATTGGTTTCCACACCCCCAGATCTGCTTATATAGGCACCACCTGGTACCTACCAATAGAAACACTGCGTTTGGGTATGTTTTGTATACCCTATACTAACATTCCAACAAGTAGCAGCATAGTGCAGAGATCAAGAGCAGTTGCAGGAAGGATAGAGAGGGAAAAACAGACTACAAATCCCATGATGCTTTGCTGCAGTGACTGAATTCCCATAATGCCACAATCCTATAGCTGCCTCTGATTGGCTACAACAAATTGTGCATTTTATGCTAATTTAGCATTCCTTCTCAAAACCAACTACATTATGCAAACTCTGGGGTAAATTTGTTATGGTTTATTTGCAGATCTATTCATGAAAAAACATGTTTCCATAAACTACTGATTCGCCTCTATCAGATATATTCACAAAACATCTATATGCCTTTAATGACAAATACTTAAACATTACTGTTGTTAAAGGGATATGTTAGTGAGCTGGATTATGAGTGCATCTAATAGAAAAGAATTAGTAGTGTATGAAAAAAAATGACGTTAAAGAATACCAAAATAAGCATTTATACACTTACCATGAAGTTAGCAAAATATCTTTTAATTTCTGTCAGTTGAAACTTAGGGTTAATAACCTCCAAACCCAGGCTAAATTGATATACAATTAGAAACATAGTTGTGGCCAATCAGGAGGAAGTAAAGACTGAAACCTTTGTATCACAATCTGGCAGTTGCTGTCTGTTTTTTTTTTCTCTCTGTCTCCTTATGGGCAATTTCAGTTGTAACCCCACCAGCCATCAATTCCTTTAGAGGTCACACACTGTACCCTACACTTTATGTAAGCTTCCCAGGGGTGTGCACATCCACATATCAGGATCTATCACATAAATATGTAAGTACGTTCACCTTTTCAATATAATACATATTTTTCTACTAATCGGTAGCTGTTTATTAGGAAACATTTGAAACCCAGCTCACTTACATGCCCCTTTAACAAAATCAATATTCAACAATTTAAAAAAGCTAAATTGAATATTAAACTTACTTTAAAAAATATCAGAATTAGCTGCTTTAGGGGTCATTCACAGGAACATCAAAGGGCTCTCACTAGCAGTCAGTGTTCTTTCAATACGGTGCTCTTCATTGGCTGGAGGCTTGCTGCATTAAAGTGGGTTTCCACAAAACAAGCTCTAGCTGGGAGCCAGACTATAAATGTTTAGACTCAAATAGGTCTGTCTAATCCTATTGCTCTTAAAAAGTACTTTACAACTTTGTCTCAACCAGGCCTCCGCTCAGATGATATTACAAGGTTGGAGACCAACATCAAAATCGAAGGCTGATATTCTAATGTGCAAAAGTAAGCTTAAAAGGACAGCTAAAATGTAATATTTATAGTATCAGTATCTTCTCATGAAGAATAGGACACAATAATGCTTTAATGTCAGCAAGTATTTTGCCTTTGTCCCTAACAGGATGTGATGAATAAGTAGACCTCTATTCAGTTCTTTTGAAATACTGCCACTATAAACTCAAAAATATGCCCCAGTAGGATAACGCTTTCTGCATAAGGCTAGAGACAGACTAGCTGTCCTTTATGGAAGCCCTCAAACAAGCAGAGTGTATAAAATAAAGCATTTTGTCAAAAAAAAAATTATACTCATGGTTTTGCAAGCTGCCTACCTTGTTAATCTATTACATACTTTACAAAAATATATTTTTTTCAATTGCAGTGTTCTTTAAAAGTAAAAAAAATAACAGTAGTCCAATTCAGTGTATAGTTCACCCTAAATGTATGTGTGTGCACCCTACAGTCGTATCCAACTTTCCGTGACCTCATGGACCTCAACACACCATGCCACCACACCATGATCCACTTAGTATTCATGGCAGAGATACTGGAGTGGGTCACAGCATACAGCTCCTGGTATTCCTAGGTGGGCTTCCATCCAAGTACTGACCAGGCCCAACCCTGCATGGCTTCAGGGTGGTGTGGCCTCTTGGTTCCCTGACTGGAATCGAGCCCAGGTCGCAGTGGTGAAGCACAGAATCCTAACTATTGGATCACCAAGGGAACCCTCTCATCAAAATAGTACAGGATAAAACGTAAAAAAAAAAAAAAAACAGGCAATTATGCAGAACATGACAAGGAATGAAGAGGAAAAGAGAAAGGGATCTGTAAATGAAACAATATTTTTCAGATGTCTAAGTAAGAAGTCAAATTGAATTACAATTTAAGTGACTAATTCTCAGGTAAAACAAATCCATAATCCAATCATTCAATTAGAGAAGCTAGTTCTTGCTATCAATCTATTTTCTTGATCTATTTTTCATTATGTCCTTTTGTTCATGTATTTCAGATTTAAAACGCTTTTCATTCTTGATGTACTTCATTTAATAATGGGTCGCAATCTAATTGTAATGTTCGCAAATGAGAAAGGATTGTTTATTTGTAATGAATGAAGATTAGGACAATTTAATTAATTACACTCGACTCCCTGCCACCATAATTTAAAAAGGTACTTTTCCTTGGCAACAATATATTCCTTATGCATTATTTCTTTTATATAGAAAATCTGGTAAGGAAAAAATATACTGAGAATAGCACAGGTTGGTATAATTATAAAAGTAAAGAATCCCAAGTCCCATAATTACAAAATGCACTTAAAAAGTGAAAAAATGGGTAAAATACTCTATGCCCTAGTAGGATAACTTTCCTCATAAGGCTAAAGACAGACTAGTTGTCCTTTATGGAAGTCACCAAACATAAATAGGACCACTGTAGGTAAGGCAGAAATTAAAAAAAGTTTGGAAAGATGTAACCAATCCTCCTCCGTGTCTGAATTAGATTTAGCCAAATTGAACAAACCTATTTCTGTAAGGGAAATAATGGAGGTTATAGGAAACTTAAAGTATACCAATCGTGGTCCGGGTGGTTATACAAATCTTTTTTTAGGGCGTTAGGTCCCATTTTTGGCTCTAGCTTAAGGGACACTTTTAACGAGTTTAAAGAATCGGGTAAGATTCCTGAGGAGATGCAGAAAACCAATATAATTATGATCCCCCAAAACAAACAAGATTGACAATATTGCAGTAACTACAGGCCCATCTCACTGATGAATGTAGACCTGAAGCTATACGCTAAAATTCTAGCTACTAGATTAAAAGATACTTTAAAGAATTTGGTATCAGTTGATCAATCAGGTTTTATTCCCGGAAGAAACGTATTAGACAACATCAGAAAATTGATGGACCTGCCGGCTTTTTCTAAAAGCAGTAATTTCCTACCCTATTCCTGTCAATAGACACAGAAAAAGCGTTTGACAGGATAGGGTGGGGGTACATGAGATTGACTTTGTCAAAAATGGGTTTTGGAGAGTTTGGCTCTCATGCCATTGACGCTTTATATTCAAACCCTATGGCGTCTGTGATCGGGCCTGGATTTAGTTTGCGGGAATTTATGATCTGCAATGGAACAAGACAGGGGTGCCCTCTCTCTCCCACCCTATTTGCATTGCTGCTGGAACATTTGACGACAGCGATAAGGAGCACTGTTGGTATTAAGGGCATAAGGGTGGGGGAGAGAGAGCACAAAATAACCCTGTTTGCGGATGACATCGTTTTGACTTTGGTTGACCCGAAACAATCATTTTCACATGTGATGCAATTAATACAGGAATTAAGCATGGTTTCAAGCTATAAAATGAACTCAAACAAATCGTAAAATCTGGGCTTAAATATCTCTAGTGAACTTAATGAAGTTTTAAAATCCAAGTTTCCCCTTAACTGGGAATCTAATTCCTTTAAACATCTGGGAATTATTTTCGACCAACATATTAACAAAATGATGGCTATCAATTATAAAAACACTTATGAAAAAAATGAGGGACATTATAGAGAAATGTCCGAATTTCTTTTTCGGGCAGAATTGCCAGCATTAAAATGATAATTCTCCCAATAATTAATTACATCATTAGATGTTTACCCATAGAAATACCAAGATTCTGGTCTGTTAAATACCAAAGCCTCATAGATAAATTCATACATTAAAGGAAACATATACGATTGAAGAGAACTGTAATGTCTAGGAGAGTTGTGAAAGGGGGGATAGCTTAGCCTTTAATTAAACTATATCAAAACACTACGATGCTCTCCCATTTACTGAAATGGTTGGAACCTCTGGACAAACAGCCTTGGTATCAAATAGAGGAAACATTGGTATTAAATGGAGACTTAAAAGCTCTGATTTGTATGGGAAATTATCCTTTAAAATATATCAGTAAAGAAGCACTGATAGTTAAAATAATCTTTAAAGTTTGGAGAAGAATTAATAAGAACTTTTAAATCTGCCCTTACTTAAGTGTAATTACTCCAGTTAAAATGGTAGCAAACTTCTATAAAATATACTGGTCAGATTCCTGGAACAGTAAAGGTATTCAAAACTTCAACAATCTCTTTATAGGAAATGAAATGTCTTCCTTTCAGCAATTAAGAAATCATTTTTAAATTCAGGCTCAACATTGGTTCTCATATGAACAATTGAAGCGGTCTCTAAAAACCCAGAAATTAGAAATCAATGTAAATGACCCATTCAAGGCTAATGAAACCATTATTAATAACCGAGATTTTTCTCATTTGATTTCTAAGTTGTTTAATATTTTATGTGCAGAATTAGAGGATTGTAGCACATCGGGTATGAATGTATGGGCAACTGAAATTAATAGTGTCCTATCTCAGGAACACTGGGGAAAATCCTTTAGGACCACTAATATAGTTATTAAAAATGCTGCCCAAAGGGAAACGTTTTTTTAAATTAATTAATAGATGGCATTTTCTTCCAGTTAAAAATGTATTAAATCTCTCATAACAGTAGAGATAAATTGTGTTGGAGGGGTTGCGGAATGAGCGGGAGTCAACTTCATGTGTGGTGGGATTGCCCCCTAATTATCCCACCCTGGTTGGAATGTTTTGGTTATATTTCCCTTATTCTCAAGAGGAATGTCTCTCCCACTCCTCATTTTTTTTAGAAGAACACAAATCCGAGGACACAATGTTAATGATACAAACTTGTATGATTGTTAAATCCTTAATAGCCTCCAAGTGGAAGCAAAAAAATCTGCCAACTTGGAAGGTCATTATGTGCAGAATGGAGCGCTGTCGTGAGTTGGAGAGACATTTTTCTAGTATTGGTTTATTTAAAGATAACCTGAGAAAATGTTTTATTTTAACATTTTTTTTTCCATGCAAAAAATGTTTGCATACACTACTAATTATATTCTATCAAATGCATTCATAATCCAGCAAACCCTTTATTACCAAATCAATGTACTAGAAAAGATAAAAAAAATTGCCAAATGCTGCAAAAAAAATATTGGAACCACCTGAAAGACAAGGTTCCCATGAATGGGATTATTGTGTACTAAAGAAGAATGCCACGATCCCCGAAGGGATTCCTTCTTTCTGCAATGCTTGACTAGACAAAGCTCCAAATTCTGGCTAAACTCCCTCCGCTGATAAATGGGATAGTAGATATATGTAAGATATTGCTTGAATGCTAAATTATCATCAACTGCTATTATCAATTGAGTTGATGTCCCAGTAAATTATCTAAACAGTTTGTTCGAGTGACAAAGATACAAATGTGAGCAATAAAATAAGGTGTAACTAGTATATAGAAAAAGATCACTTGCTGCCCCATCATATACAAATATTTGGCAAATAAGCACTTTGTAGCTACATTTGCAAATGCACCAGCACAAAAGATGATAAAACTTAACCTTTATACGCATAAGTATTTCAGCTTTTTGCTAAAGAAATAGCTTAAATTGCGTCCTTTATTGGCAGCAAATTGTATTATGATATATATATATATATATATATATATATATATATATATATATAGTTTTAGCAAACTTGTAAATAATGTAAGCTGCCTTCATTATCATATTTCCTTTTCAAGGCACAAATGGGTGATTACAGAGCACAGTAAGTAAGGCTTGCAAATACATTTTACAGGCTGCCATGTAAACTCTTATCTGAATCTACCAGTAATTTAAAATCCCTCTCCCTCCACTTCATAATAGGTAAACAAAAATAGAAGACCACCCAACTAAGACTCCAAGCCTGCATGATGTGTCTAGTAAGATACCAATTTTAAATAAAAATGATTTTATATACATAGATTACACAGCTTCTAATGTCGGTAACTTGTTGAAAACTTCACAAACATTTGATGGTTTTTCAAAACTATGGAAGCACTTTAATAAGAACATTATATAGATTATAAACACATTATAATTTAAAACAACAGGATATAAGTACATTGTCAGCCAAATGTTATTAAAAAAAAATAAAAAAAATAGTATTTCCATACAGTAGACTTTCAAGCTTGTGATTTTAGCTGTCAATCTACCTTTTTGATCCACAATGTATTGCTTGCTCATCGGTATATATAAGTTTCCTGGGTTTTAAATGTTTGGTGAGAAACAGGCAGTAATTATCCAAAAAATATGTGTTATATGGAAGTACCCTGAACTTTTCTAAAGTTAAATACAGAAAAGTAAAATGTAGCTTTGAACGCCCACAGGGAACTTACATAACCTAGCATACAGAGGAGAGCAACCAGGTACAGAGTTGTGACCTTTCTGGTAGAGACCACAGGAAGTACTTGCCGCAGGGTGGAATCACATGGTTGGGCATAGTCTGAGGCGGGAGAGAAACTACATATCCCATGCTGCTTTGCAACACAGGAATTTCCAGAGTTTGATACAAATGTTTCAGCTAACCTCTGCTTTCTCCTGATTGGCCAAAACAAGTTATGAATGTTGTGCTAATCTTAGCAGGGATTTTCAGGGGTGTCAACAAACAAAGCTTGCTGCTTGCAAACTAAAAAGATTTAGCAAACATCAGGGTGAATTTGAAAATGTTTATTTTAGTATTTTTGCATGCAAAACAATGGTTTCATACACTACCGATTCTCCTCTCAGAAACATTCATAATCCAGGAAATTTAGATATGCATTTAATTAATCCATGTCGACTCCAAAGAATCCCTGCATTCAGCACATTCCCAGATTTTTTCTATCAACAGATTTAAGATCAATGTAAGCAGTGTAATTAGCAATTAGTAGCTATAATTACTTTAAAAGATAAAAGCCAAGTCTGATAGGTACAAATTAGAAACTTCAACTTAAGTTTATTATAAGAAAAAACTTTTTAAAATATTTTTTTTCAATAATATTCAAATGATTAAGTATTTGCCTTTAACTATAAAATTTAAAATTACATTATTTTAGAACCTGATGTGATTCAAATTAAATTTTCTTAAAATTAGACCATTCAAGTACTGCAAGAAAAGCTCTTCCCCAGTTAAAAATGTGTTAAAGAGCAAACAATCTCATTGCTCTGCCTATTCAACGTAGTTGGGTAGAAACATGGCTGTAAAATTAATTGTGTTTTAATTATAGCAAAGGGGGGGGGGGTCAACACTTACAGTGTTAACTTAATATTCTACATTTCCAAACTCTTGTTTTTGTGGAAAGAATTCCTTTTTTTTAAAAAAATTTAAATGCCTGACAGAAATTTCAGAAATTCAGTGTCACTTCAAGTACTAAAATAGGGACAGTTTTGAGAGATTCAGATATATTGTCACATAAAGTGCCCAGCTGGTAGAGTGATTGAATTCAAAAGTAGAATATTTTAGAGAAATATAACAGTGGAAGTTCAAATAATCAGAAGGTATGTGAAGGAAAGAATTGAAAGAAACGTAAGCCATGTAGGGAGGCACTCCAGACACATCAAGAAGATTCTGCAGTTGAAATGCATATATATAGGACAAGATATTGAGTCACTTTAACAGTAATACAGAACCAAAAAAATGGAAATGCCAGTTATAACGTAGAGTAGTACACTAAGTAGCTCAAAAAATCCTAGTAAAATAATAGAATTTTTTCATTACATGATACTAATTATTAGTTACTAATCATTATTGAGAGGTATTAAGCACATTGGGGGTTGGATAAAATTATTATTATTTTTTTATTTTTATTGTTGGGTTTTTATTTTTAGTATAGAAAAGGGTAACTGTATGCAATAATTGGAGAATGAACTGGCAACCCACTCCAGGATATTTGTCAAGATAACACAACAACATGTAATGATGCACCATATTGGGTTTCAAAATATTGTTTTATATTTGACAGGATTTTGTAGAATATTAAAACGACACTACACCTCCGAAATCAAGAGAATCATCAATATGCCCACATTTTCTATCATGCATTTAACAGAATTATTCTTGGATGAAAATAGTGGTCTATACTGTAAAAGAAGAAAAAAAAGTTACACAGTGGAGTTTTTAATCTAGTATAAATTAAAATTACCAATAGTAGCAACTAGTACTGGGTATATCTACCAACCATTGCAAAACGTTATTTTCTATATTGCAACTCTTTACCCTCCATCTTGGTCCCTGCAATAGCTTAGTGAATATACTCATTTGTCGATTACTTAAAAATTGCATATTTTTACAATACAGTGGATATGTTTTACCTTTTGTGAGTCACTCACTATGCCTTTGCTTTTATCTATCAGATTGTAAAAATAGCTAATCATTGCTTTTACTTTTTTTCTAATAATTTTTTCTGGGCCTAAATGGCACAGTTCAGATGCGAATGCCTTTTTAAAGGCATTTTGGAGGGTTTTTGTGGGGGGTTTAAGGGTCGTTTAGACCCTTTTTTTCCGGGGACTCCCGATTAACCAGCAACTACACTTATCCAGCAACAGGGAGTCCCTGTGGGTGCCGGAAAACGGGGAGTTAACTGTATTGTGAAACTCTGACAAAAAACAATCTTGAGCTTCACACCTCCCATCTCATATTAAAAGCCATATAACAACCTGTTCGAACGGAGTGTGTGCCCAATTATATATAATTTAAATTTCACTGCTTTTAATGATCCTTTAGATTGTACATTTTTGCGAGTTTTCAATCTTGTGTCGGTGCATTGGAAACAAGCATTTTGTACGTTTGATTTTAATTTCAAAACAGGGCCCTCCATCCTTTGTAATGTGTTTATTTTATATTTGCCATGTACTTAACCTCTGTATAGTGCTACGGAATATGTTGCCGTGTTACTAATAAAGATAATACATTTTATTAATTATTAGAAATTCTCTAATGGTACTTGAAGAATCGCTGGGTTCTGGCAAGCATGTTTAAATGTATATGGAAATGTCCTTTTTTTAACTCTTCTAATCAAACACATGTTGCTTATGTCAGAAACACGCATTAAATGGAGTTATTCTATACACATACAGATTTATTATAGAGTTGCTTACATAGGTACTATGTACCAAGCAATAGTCAAACTGCATCCAAGAATTGCTTTTAAACCTTGCAGGAAATAGCAGCACAGGGCAGAGATCCAGAGCATCACTACTGCTCCAGCAGATGGTTTGCTGCTTTCCAGGTGTGTGTCATGGGAACAAATGACTACAAATCCCATGATGCTTTGCTGCAGACTGAATACACATAAACCGCTACACTGTTGTAGCTGCCTCCAATTGGCCACACAAATTATTAATTGTATGCTAATTTAACTTGGATCTTCAACTGAGTTATTTTCAAAATCAACTGCCGCCATTTTGCAAACTTTAGGGTAAGTTTATTAAGGTTTATTTTGAGATTTTGTTGCATGCAAAAATGTTTTCACACACTACTAATTCTCCTCTATCATATGCATTTATAAACCATAAAACTTCCATTTACCTTTAAAAAAAAAGTACTCCATCCAAATAAAACTTGCAATATAAAATATCTGGTTCTTGGAGTCTTCTAGTTGGTGAAGCTATGCCCACAGTGTTGAACTTTGTCTGCCCTGAAGCCTTTTCTAAACATGTTAAAGTAAAAAATATCCTTTGGGCATTGAAGGAAGGTGCCTCAAACAAGATCAATACGCTAAACCAGACAAGAAGTATCCGTTAAGCTAGAAGTATAGAAAGTCAGTGTATAGTGTTATGCCACACGGCACTATTGATTTCTGGAAAAGGTGTGGGAATGTTGCTGGCCAAACGCAGACGGCTACAGGTCACATCCCCACAGTTTAAAAAAAGAACAGCAGAGCAATTGAAGCATTGAGGGCTCTTGGAAGTAAACAGGTTCACGTATTTGTGACCTTGAGTAAAAATGCAATACTGACACAGCAGAAGAGGGCCTGCGGCGATCAGTCTCTGGGTAGCTCCTGAAAGTGTGGAAATTGCAAAACAACCACTTTTACAGCGAACGTAAACCTAGGAAATAGTGATAATTAGTGTTGAGAATCACATTTATAGAAAAAAGGATTAAAATTTGTGCTGGCATTGAATCAGTAGAAACTGCTAACAGGTTTGTCACACCTTGATAAAAAGGGACTCTGCCACCCCAAAGTCAAAGTTGTTGTTTAGTTTACCCTTTTTTAAGTGAATCAATCCTGGGAAATTCCATGCTGTTGCTTTAAATGTGCTAATTAAGATTACAGTCTGCTTGTCTCAGTGACCAACATAAAGACTTGCAATGTTATCTGGCAGTTAGATACATCAACAATCCTGATCAAGTACGCCGAGTCACACGTTGGCATACTGAGCCGCACAATCGAAATTCTAATATTTAAGGAAAATAATTTGCTGCAGAGAAAAACTGCTACTACAATGTATAACCCATTTTTAATGCTCTTTAAAATTGAGGTTGAGTTGGAGTGCCTTTAAGGAGACATGGAAGGTTTCTGGATTTCACTAGGAATATAAATATACCTATGCATTGATTTACTTTCAGTACTTTATTTAATTTTTTTACTTTAAGAAGTGCTTAAAAGCTCTATGTTTTTCTATATGGGGTTGGATTTGCCCTCTGTAGCTCATGAAGTGGTCGATTTGTAGAATGTTGCCAATAATTGGTTGCTATGAGACGATACACACTATCTTCATGAGCTGCAAAGGAGAAATACCAGTTAGGAGCTATTTGTAAGATTTTGGGCGGAAAAAAAGCAGGTTTTAGGCCTTTTGAAGACCAAAGATAAGCTACTACAGTCTGTCAGGTCTCTTCTGACAGGCCATGTACTACACGAGTACTGTGGAGTTACTTTCTACCATTTTGACTTACCCACCAGTGTTCAAGCAAGAAAATATTACATTTCTGGATTGCTAATTAATGATGTTGCCTGTTGCTTTGTTAGAAGGTCAAATGTACCTTTCTGTGTGGGCCTCATGGATGCATTGTCAAAATGTACTAGCATCTGTCCCTGAATCAGTTCACAGTAATAATCTTTTCATGGGAAGCCAGGCCTAGGGCAGCACATTTACAGGGAGCAGCAAGCAGCCTGAAGATGTTGGTACAGTGCCACAGAATAATGTGTACATAAAACTTAAATATTCCCCTGAGGTAGACTGTAGGGGGAATATGACTTAATTTTCAAGATGGCTTCCCTCTGTGCCTCCTCAGTGGATGTGGTAAAATCCCTGCTGATGAAGCAACCTGGATTTATGAAAATATACGCAGCCAGAACTTGTCTGAACTAGTCTTATAGGATTGTCAAACTAGAATTTTATTTTTTAAATAGGGGAAACAATGATTTTAGTACAAACTGGTATGGTATTTTAAACAAGATTTCAGTCTTCCATCCATCTGACACTTCAAAACTAAATTAGTTTAAAAGTGATGCTGGAACCAACACTCATCTCCCCACTCGAGTATTCTAGTTTGGGCATAAAAAATGAAAAACTTGCAATGAATTGAAGTTTGATGAGAGAGATTACATAATGAAGGGCCCGTAGGCCACCTCAGGCTTGCCTGGGGTTGGAGGGAGGGACCACCTGACCTGGCAGGACCGGGTAGGGGCAGGAGGTGGCTAGCTGGGGGAGGTGGAGCCAATATAAGCGTTTGGCGCCAATTTCCACCAGTTTGCCCCCAGCTAGCCATGGAAGCAGATGCCCACCCACCCATGCCTAAAGTATGGTTGTTAACATGATGTATATGTTGCACTGTTAAAAAAAAAAAAAAAGATGAAAAGTATGTTGTGGATTATGTTGTTTATTGTCTGAAGCACTCGTTGAAGTATTTATTATATGGTATCAAAAGTTTGTTTACATTGTCACAGTGGCGGGTGGTGAGGGGAGTCGCCGGGACAGTGGGAAAATGGGTGAGATCCTACCCTACGGGGGTACGGATGTTCCAACACGGTAGGCCATGGATGAGGCGTAAGGTGTACTGTCTCTGTCCAGGCTCCTCCCCTTGGGGTTATGTTTATTTATTTATCGTTGTGGTTATTACATCATGTTGTGTTTACCAATAAACGCTGTGGCCAGTTATCTCCCAAGAAGTGGTCTGTGCCTAATTTTATATTCAATGGGTAATGGGATATACATTCTTATATGCACATACCAACTGGGCCTTGCTTAGGTCATGGTTTGATTCTCTGTGGAAGTATGATCTGCTCAAAACAAGTTTCCCATGACAAAGAAGATTCATGTTCATGTCCCAAGCAAAGCAATCATTAAAATAAATCAAAATATGTATATTTAGTTTTTGTGTGACCCAGCTTTTTAGAATTTCACACAAAAACTAAACATATATAATACAATGGAAGATGACATTTGTTATATGAAGCAATATTATATTGACCCAGAAACTGAATTACCAAATACAGTATAATTACTATGATAAAATAGGGAACATAAGAGACAACTCCCTAATGTAACATTGAAGCCTACAAACTATACTAAGAACATATGGGAAATCTGGAAAAAGATATTCAAGTAATTAAAAAATGTATTCATTCAAGACAACTTTTCTATCAACTATACTATGAACGTAAAACAAAAAGGATGTTTACCATAAGGATATATAAAATACAAAGACATTTATTATTCAAAAATGGTGGTCATGCTGCTTAGATTTATGTAGCTTTGTCCACCCCTGTGAAAGATACACTTGTTTTGGTCAATGCTAAGCAACTTGGCAGCGCCAGCTTGCAATTCATCTCTTCAAAAGAGACATCATAGGCCCATTTGTCTTAAATGATGCTATTCTACAAGACACTTATGGCTTATTCAAGTGAATAGGCTGCAGGGCTGCAAAATAATCGCTGAGGTTCACCCAATTTATAACACTATAAAATTTTGCACTCGTCCACACAATTTTTGACTCAGACCCAGACTTGTGGTAATTTTTAGCCCTGAGAGGCTGTCGTCTTTTTTTTATGTAACAGAAGCACATTGCAAACATATTGCACATGGTTTACTTTGCATTTTTGTTTGTAACGTGTCCTTAGCTGTTCTTTGTGCAATTTGCTAAACCAATATCCAAACTGGAAGAGGGGTGAATATGTTTCGTGGCCATTAGTAAATGTTTAACAAGCACCACTGATATAGTATAAAATATAGAATCTGACTGGAGATAATAACCACTTTGCTTACCTGATGTGCCCTTATTGAAACCGTATGAAGCAACACCAAATTGAGCATGGCATCAATAGCTTACACCATTATAAATAGAATAATATATCCCAGTTATACATAATTATGATGATACATGTCATAAACAATTTCTATGACCAAGTAGAGCATTGGTAGTCGATATGATACCAGACTTAATAGGCTTATTATGCCGCTCACGTCCTGTCCGAGAGGAAAAGCACGTAGCTTCTTCCACAGCACTTTTTATGCAAACACAACTATCATATCATTACTAGCAACTTGCCCGCCAAAAATGACGGGGCAATAAAATTTAAGCCATGGGAATGCTGTTTGAGACACAATGTAAACCGTTTTGTACTCTGACGACCGTCAGCGCTCATTGCAAGCCTCTCCTGTCGTGTACTTTTGGTCCTCTGAGCACCTTCATCAGTCATGATAAAGAGAGATATATATATATATTTTTATGTATATGTAGTTAAGTAATAATGAATTATTTATTGATTAAATTAATATACCTTAAGTATTTATAAATAATATATGCAAACAGCAATAGCCTGAAGAGCTAACAATCTGTTTGTATTTTGTGTCTGCATAGAATATACAGTTAGAGTTTTGGTGCCCTGCTTATAAAGTGTAATGAATGTTCCAAGTGTGCATTAGAAATAGGCTGCGTACGCGGGGTAAAGCCGTTGGTTTACTGTGTAAAGCGGAATTGTATATTCGTAATGTTATTAATGTGTTACGCGGCTCATGAGCATTTTCCGGCTTTTGTAATAGTGTATTTTCTAGTTCGTAGATTGATGTGAAAAGTGCTACGCGTTTGGCACTGTTTTGTGTTGTCTGGGTTCGTGTAGCCTCATTTTCATTTTTTTGGGCGGCCATTTATTTCTCGCTTAGGTGATTTTTGAGTGGCTAAACTCGTCTAAATCAGCTTAAAGTCACGTTCCACCTCACTCCCAGACATCCTGGCTGTTGCCCCGGTCGTCTGGGAGTGATGTTTTTGTATTTTTTTTTTGGTGTATTTGGTGTTTTTATGTTTTCGATTTCGGCCGTTAATCTTGTATTTTTTTTTTTAAGTCCCACGTCTCGTAAATTTTTTTTCTCAAAGTCCTGCGTTTCTCAGCCGCTTGAACGCCAAGGCTATCCCGTGTTTAGTAAGTGTTTTGTGGCTAAGTCCCGTGTGTTTGGTGATAGTTGTAGTGCGTTGATAGTTATAACGGCTCACCTCACTTCGCAATGCTCGCATCCCCCAACTCGTACAAAATACGCAAAGCCTGACAACGTCTTGCAGTTTGACCACTATTATATGTGACTGCCCCCTCCTCACTATCTACAATCTGGAGGAACAGAGGTTTTGAGCAGAGTGAAGGTGACGATTTGTGGAGTATTTGGAGACAAGGTAATAAAAATAAGCAAGTTTACTGTAATTAGGCTGTATGTTAAAATCTGGATTGTAGACTTTATTTTGAAGTCTATATGATGTCTCTATAAAGAGAGAGAAGAGCAAAGCAGAAAGAGCGAGAGAAAAAGAGTCGGGAAAGACACTGGAGACAAACGACATGTTTATAGAGTCCAAGGAAGATGTCTAGTCATAGACAAATGTCAAGGAAATAGCTAAGAGCAGGAGCACCCAGATTACCTCCACCCATCTGCATACATATACAGGCACGATATGGCCCAAATTTATCAAAGGGTGAATGTACTTTGTCATATTGATTCGCCTCAATACATCACTAGCGTTCAGCATTGAAAAAAATTGAAAATAAAAAAAAGTAATTGAAGTAATTGAGTAGGAAGCTAAAAATATTAATTTGATAGTATACATTATATATATATATATACATATACACACACACACACATGCTGTTGTTCAGTCCTTCAGTTGTGGCTAACTCTCCTGACCATATGGAGGCAGCATGCCAGGCGCATCTCTCTGTTTCCGGATGTGCTCATCCATAAGGTTTTCATGGCAAAGATACTGGAGTGGGTTGCAGTTTCCACCTCCAGTGGACTGCAATTGGTCTGACCACTCTGCTATGACCTACCCATCTTGGGTGACCCTGCATGGTATAGCTCACTGCTTTATTGAGGTACACAAGCCCCTTCAACATGACAAGACAATGATACCGAAGGAGATACACAAATACATACAAATATATGCATATTATATCATTTTCTAACTATATTGTTATTTTTTTCTATTATATAATATGGCTATATTAGCAAATTATTTTTCTTAATATCTATTAATATTATTAAATAATTTTTACATTTCATTATTATTTTTTCTTCATTCATTCAAATTGACATGCACTGCTCTATTTAAATTACAGCAGCTCTAGAAGGAATAACGTAAATGTCACTGCTGGTTTATTCATAGGTCATTTTAAGCTGCTCGCCTCCCCTTGTGCTGACGAATTGGATGCATGTATTGTACTGTATGGCGTACAGATGCGTTCGCTACTTGAAAATTGTGTATAGAGTGACCCACTGCCTGCTGTAATGGATGGCATATTCTGATAAATCCGGGCCTATATGCCATAAGGCGGATGTGACTAATTTTAAATCATTTTGCAATAATATCAGAGTTATGAGTTTACAAAATGATGATTTCACTCACTAACAATATTAGATGCTGTAGCCTGTGGATAAATTCTATTATACAGGGTATTATAATGCAATTAAAACAAAATAATATAAAAACCAACAAGTATGAGCAGATACACCATGGCATTAGCTGGCTAGTTTGGTTTGTGCTTGAAAACTCACAGGCATTCATGCGTATTTTTAGCCAGACTAAAGAATGAAGACATGATGTGCTCCCCGTATCACTGAGTTATGCAGATAATGTCCCCAGCCAACAGCAATAATCACTGAAGAATGTTGTTGATAAGAAAGAGATGGACAGACTTGTCTAAGTAACACGAGCACAGACAGGGTTTAATGTCACAAAGCACTTAGAGCTGCTCATTTTTCCCTTTTTATAAAATGTTAACTAAAAGATATCGGAGAACAAAACTGGGCTATTATTATCTTTGGAGACCGTACTCCTCAGATTTCTGACACATTTATCTTATCTACAGTTCCCTCTGCCAACATGAAAAATCAATATGGCTGCCGTCTCAACCTCACTCCCATGGGCCAATAGGGAACCTTAATGTCACAGCATAGCATGGAATATTTAAACAAAGTCTCAGGTAACCATATTATATCTGTACTTAAAGGGACACTGCAGCGCAATATTTCCATTGCACTATTTTAAAGAATACTAAGGAGCAAAATGTTTTACAACATAAACAACTGTAATTTACCATCTACTGTATGCATCTATTTATTATATGCAGACAGTCATCAACATGTTGTCTTATAATGACCTCCCCCCAACGGTTAAATCTAAGCGTCCATGGTAAATGCAATTGTCGGTGATAAAAGTAAAACAATTTAATGTGGAGCAGTTCCTACCTACTTTAAGAATCATATACACACACACACAGATAAGAAGCATGTACTAGAGGACAAGACTGCGTACACTTGTATAAATAGGTAATACATTTAAAAGTTTGTTTTAAAAAAATTTTACCTTACTTTGACAATTTGCCGTACAAATTTTTGGGGTGAATGGGAAAAAAATATTATATATATATATATATATATATATATATATATATATATATATATAAAAATTGAGTATGAATATAAAAGGTATTATTCAGAAAATTCCTCTATTGGACCTTGGATGAATCTATGATACTTTGGTGGAAATTGTGTGTGAGAGGGGAATTTCCATTTATTTTCCATTTGGAGAGATGTGAATTTTTCCTAAACGGTTTTCTCCACCTTTCCTAAAGACTAGCTGAAGTCTTGGTGGTACGAATCCATAAAATCCCTGGGAGTTTTTGAGATATTTACTTTATGCCTAATCCAAGCTGCCATAAAAATGTAATTCCCAGTAACAGATTTTGCAGAATGACAGAACAAACACAGGGAATGGGGCAGGAAGTTGCAAGATTCCTCAGGAAATACTGTTCACAAAATATCAAATCAGCTTAGTGTATCATGAACAATATAATATGTACAATAATAAAAAAAATGTATAATTGGGGGGGGGGGGTAACATTTGTAGAAAATGTCAAAATATACAATGTAACAAGCAAGATTTCAGTAAGAAATATTTTTACCAGTCTACTGCAAAGTTGTTTATCTCACAGTAGATTGTAAAGCATTGTTTTTTTAAGAGCTGGTAATGGGGCCGTTGTTGGTCTTTGAGACCATAGCTACTAGACCTCAGAGAGAGAAAGGAAAATGAGAGGTGGGATAAGAGTGCCATTAATGATATTAATGAGATTGAACCCTTAAATATGTTAAGAGATTTAAGAACTAGCTTGTTAAAAGATGGAGATTCTTTATAAGAAAACTTTAGACTGTGTTCTTTTCAGTGAATATGGAATAATTTAGAATTGTGACAATGTTTATAAATGCTCAAGACTTTTTATAACTGTATGCAGGTACATTTAATTATAGTAATTTCTTTCTATAATTCCTAGATAATTTTTATTGTTAAAACAATATCCATTTTCTAGAACTTTAAAACATTTACAGATGGAAGCCGTAACATATTCTCAATATTCTCTCAATAGGGTGACAAAACATTTCACAATTACAAGATAGTAAGTTATTATTAGACCGAAGTATAACATATGTCTAAGAGGGAAAATAAAATTATAATGGGAGGACTTAAAGAGCTCTTTAATGTTAATTTTATTGTCTGCAGTGCTGTAATAATTAAGTAAATGAGCCAAAAAAATACACATTATATAATTTAATATTTAAGAGGTGTTTTGTTTAATTACATTAATTAAAATAAAATGTATTTCAATTAATTTGTTTATGTAGGTTACAATTACGGTATTTATTGCATGCATAGAAGGAAATGCAGCAAATATTGAATA
Source organism: Discoglossus pictus (assembly GCA_027410445.1). Lineage (NCBI taxonomy): Eukaryota > Metazoa > Chordata > Amphibia > Anura > Alytidae > Discoglossus > Discoglossus pictus. The sequence continues at coordinate 48,256,546 of CM050167.1, read as the reverse complement.
GTCGTAAAGGCTAAATGAGTTAAAACCCTTTGGCTTATTAGGGGCACCTAGTAAAGGGCGTATAATATGGATCATAGCTGAACATACATTTTTATGTATTAAAACTACTTTAATTCTTCATTTACTTTGCATTTTAGAAGGGTCAAAAAGTTAGCAGAGTCTTATAAGCATCTTAAAGACAGGCAAGTATTATACTAAATATATTTTTTGGAACAATATAGTTTTTCGTGTGGTTTAGAGCAAGGAAAAAAAGGACAAAATTAGTTTATTCAATATGTTACAAAATGAATCTCCAGTAGGCTGCCCACTGTACCCCAACTAAAGAAAATTATCAGTCATGTGTTGGGCACCTTATACATTTTGAGAGCATGATGGGGGTATTATCTCTACTTGTCTAAACTTGCACACGGCTTATATAAAAAAATATATATATATTTCAAATATTAGATTACAAGTGTATTGCTGCTGTAATTTTGTACACAAAGCTCTATATCCAGATATGCAACATATCTTTAATTTTGATAATAGAAGGAATTATAATGTTATAATCAGTTCATCAAACCAAAATATCCACTCACTGAAAGAATGTGTTTTTTAATTTATATTTAAAATTATTATAATTTGACATGTCTTTGCTATTTCCATTCATTCAGATGTAGACTTTGTAGGGATTATATGCAGAAAGACAAGACCTTTATTTTACCATAATGTAAATATGTTCTCAAGAATGACCTATTACAACTGCAGAAACAGATTTGTAAATGGCAATTTCATGTATGGGCCACATTCTTGTACTTAAAGACAATGACACCACTATTTTTTTAAATAAAAACAGGTAAGAAAGTAAAAAAATATATATTTGATTATATACAGATTTAGCCAACTCCACCATTGTATTAAATGTAATTAGAACAAAAATATAATGAAAGAAGCAAATGATTCTTATCAATTATATACAGTTTTGCTTATTTGGGGCTAGAATTGCTTTTTCAGATTATATACCTATGGTTTAGGCAAATAAGATATCCATTAGTTCAAATGCTGACACAATGTTGTGGTGTATTGGAAAGTATACAATGAAGTGCAATAGGACCATCTTCCTAGGCAGCAATTAATTGAAGCAAAAAAAAAAAGTAATGGGCTCCCATCATAAAGAAAAATTACTTATAATAGCTAAATAAATTAAATACCATTTGGTTTTACTTTATAAAAACAACGTATTTCTTCCATTATCAAGATCAATCCTTCAAAAGCGCAACCTGTATATATGGTATTTCAGTTGCCCCTTAAAGGGGAGACCAACAGGGCCAAGAGCAGCAGATTCAATTTAATATAATAAATGATTTTATTTTTTATACTTTCTAAAATAACTTTACCCATTATCAATTCTACTTCTGCAACAGGTATTGTGAATATGTAGGTCCTGTGTCCATCCAAGAACAACATTTAAATATAAATTCCTCTTTCTTGTTGTTGAGAAATGTTTTTATAAGCCAGGTAAAAGATTTACGGAAGTTATTGAGATTTCCATATAATGTCCACAAGTAGAGATCAGTTGAAATGTATCTGTTACCATAATATCTCCCATCCTTCTTTTTCACAGGCCAGAAGCTTGTTGAGATAGTGGTTATTGTTTAACTTTGTATGTTCATTCCAGAATGTATTGGCAAATAACACACAACATTGTTAAAAGTGTGTTCAACTTCGTAGGTCAAATGTTAGCTCTCACTAATATACATTTATATAAAGGCAGAATCCAAACATTATGCTGGCAGAGGGAAAAAATAGCAAATTTAAACAGTTACCTTCCCTTTAAAATAAATATAGAAGTTGTTTATTTGTGTATTGTAACATAACTGCATTGTTGGAAAGCTAAGAAACAGTTGTAGAAGTTTCTGTTGCCATAAGATGTTTCCCAATTAACATCACAGTATCCTTAAAGCCATATTGCAAGGAGTAGCTGTGGGTGTAATTAAACTTGGCATCTGTGAAGATTGCAGTATATCCTTAGAAATATGGAAACCTTGAAATCTAGTGAGAGAATGTTTTGATTTATATGCAATGAAATATTTACTATAACCCATATGCTCTGGAAACCTAATGGAATCGTGCACACGCTGATGAAAGGCAAAGCATTTGTTAAAAACTCCATATTTTATATCATGTATTTAAAGAGCAGTTTAAAACATTATGAGATCATTTTTGCATACAAAAATATATATGAAGCCCACAATATGTTTAGGAAGAGGCTTGGTTCCTACACATCCATGTTGATAGGAAAGATATTTTTGGTGTGTATATATATATATATATATATATATATATATATATATATATATATATATACATACATATACATATACATATATACATATACATATACATATATACATACACATTGTGGTTAGGATCCCTGATTTGTGCATGATCCATCCTGGAGTATGCTTAAAGCTGTGTAAAACACCAGGTATATGCTTAAATGAAGCCATGTATGAAATGGTATTGGATAACAAGAGTGAAGCCTTTGTGGGCACATTTACATGCCCCTGCCTAGGTTCCCAAAATGCAGTGGAAAAACTGTATTTCTCTGAATTCTGGGGAGGAAATATCATATTTCAAAGCGAACAAAAACCTTGGTCGAAAAGTTGTGCAGGTTGTAGTGTAGAAAATAAACATTATTGTGAGACAATCCATGATTGTTTTATATTGGACAAAAGTAATTTATGATGGCGTGTTGAATTCATCACTTAAACATGTACTAATCATTCCTAATGAATCTCCATCTCGATCCCTCATCCCTCCCCAACTACCTCTTCTGGCCTCATGACATGTCTACCCTTGTTTAACTCATTAGATCTCTTCTAACTCCCTACTTCTAGACCCCCTACAATATGGCATCCATGACAACCAAGACAGTGAGAATGTGAAAGCAGTTTAAGTTACATAAAGAAAAAACCTGTTTGAAAATACTGTAATAAATTAGTGTTGGAATAATATATCATTTTCCATTAATGGTTTTAAGAAATCAAAACCCTCTCTTGATCACAGTCAAGTACAACTCTACTTATTTGTGTTTATTTATTCTCTCTTTTGACACGGTTGATAGCCATCTTCTTCAAATTCTCTGGTCTTCGGCATGTGTGGCATTGCCCATTCTTGGCTCAGACCCTACCATGATGATCAAGCAGTTCCGCATCTTTTTCTAAGGTGTTACTCCCATCACCTCTTACAGTTGGGGTCCCTTGCTTTTTATATCTTCTTGACCCTCCCTGCACCTTTCTAACGTTGCTTGGATGTCAGCACATCACATTTCTTGTACTGTTCTTACACTTTGGAATTTCCTACTTCATTCTGAAAGACCTCCCGTGGTTTTCAGAGCGTTCATTAAGGGACCAGTACAGAACAAGAAAAATAGCACTTGTGTGTAAAGTATGTATCGAACTTACAAGCTAAACAACATAAACAGCTATTTAAGAGGTAAACAATATTTTTTTTAGAGAAAATCTGAATAAAATGGTTATGTACAATCTTTCTTGTCTTTTTCATTACTTCTTCAAAGCTGATGCATTTCGGTCGCCATTTTTTAATCTTTCAGTTGAGGGAGGAGTCGGGCAGGTGCAAAAAAGGAGATATACGGATAGATAATTGGATCTTGCCAAATTTGACATCAATTCCTCTTAACAGACACATTGCCTAGAAGCAGACAGACCTTGCATCAACCTATACAAGCCCTGCCCTCCAGAAATGTAAATACCCCTCTTACACACAAATGCTTCACCAAAGTATCATTCATACCAAGGCCAAGCATAGACATCAAAAGTATTTTTTTATTTTTTATTAAAGCTAGTCTTTGGGTATTTCATTACCTAAATATGCTCTTACTCAGACTAAAAGTTTTCAGGCATACATATATTTTTTTATTGTACAGTGGTCCCATAAAATCCATCTTCTCCTACAAGTTTATTACTTTTGCAACTTCTATTCACCAAGTTATCACCTTGGCTCACTCCTATCCTCCTTAAAATAATAATGTCAGTATGTTAGCTGTCATTCTGAGGCAGGAACAGTATTTATAGCCAGATTTTCAAGAGCAACACACAGATTTTACAACTCCCCTGTCATTTGTTTTCAGGCTCCTGCAGTTGTGAATTATGCTGAGGCTCTTTTTTTTTCTTCTTAAAACCATTAATGGAAAATGAAAAATTATTCCAACACTACATATTACAGTCAGTTTTTCAAACAGTTTGTCTTCATGTAACAAAAAAAACTACCTTGACATTGTAAAAGCTGAATTAAGCATTTATTAAATAGCATTTTATGGAACTGCCAGACAAAAGCTACCGAAAAATTTGAAGGTTTGATTTCACTACTCACAATTTCTAAGATGTTCTAAAATGTTAATATTATCCTTAATAACCCAAGTTGTGTTTAATGCCTCTTTCTTTACCATTTACTTCAGGAAAATGTACCATGTAGCCACCCCTTTCTATTAAAGGTAGGTAGCAAATTTTAAACAGTTACCTTCCCTTTAAAGTAAATTTAGAAGTTGATTATTTGTATATTGTAACATAACTGCATTGTCGGAAAGCTAAGAAACAGTTGTAGAAGTTTCTGTTGACATAAGATTTTTCCCACAGTATCCTTAAAGCCATATTGCAAGGAGTAGCTGTGGGTGTAATTAAAGGTATATAGGGGTTTCCTAGGTTTAAAATGTTTTTTAACAAACAGCCACAGAAAAAATATACATTGCATTGAAAAGTTCAGTCTACTTACAGAATTATTTGCAGCAAACTGAATTCTTGATTTCCTCACCCCAGAGCTGCTTACATCATCAAACAATACTAGCCTATAGGAAAACAGCATTCAAGTATGGATTTTAACCTGTTGTTACTCTCCAGACGGCTGTGCAGCTCAGCCTGCCTGTTGTATCAAATTACAGGTTTAGGAGTTGTCACAGCACAAATGCTGTAGGAAGAGAGAGAGAAAGAAAAAGAAAGAAAGAGAAGAGAGAAAAAGAGATGCAGTAGTTGATCCATAGAATGTTTTTCCTGAACACACACTGCAGATATAGAAATATGATTGTATTTTATTTGTAACCTAATGCTATTGTTGCTGCAGGGACTGGGGAATGAGCTACATAGACTATGAGAATGTGCTTAAGATACGGAGGTAAAATAAACAGAGGAGTGTATGTGAGAGTTCAAATGGGTGTGGAATGTGCTAAAGAGAGGCACTCTTATATGAAAATACATAGCACCATCTTACATGGATCTGTCAGACTACAAATCCCATTATGTTTTGCTGCTGAGGCAGGATGCCCAGACTTTTGCTACAATGTTGCAGGCGCCTCTGCTTGCTTTGATTGGCTAAAACGAATTATGAATATCATGCTAATTTAGCCTGGGTTTGCAGAGGGTGTCTACTCTAATTTTCAACTTGCAGAAAATAGAAGATATTTTTGCTAACTTCAGGGTAAGTTTATTCATGTTTATTTTGGGATTTTTTCATGAAATTTTTTTTTTCATACACTACTCATTCTCTTTTATCAGATGCATTCATAATCCAGGAAACTTAGATATGCCTTTAAGCAGTACTTCTCCATATAAACCCTTATCAATCCAAACTCCACATACAATGCTCTTGTCCCAGAGAAATGTATTTTTATTCATTATGGTAAAATATAAATAAAAAATACTTTTTTACTGTCCATCCTATGATTTTAGTTGATATGTACTAAAAGATGCCCAAAAAAACAAACCAAATAGCTATACATAACAATGAGTGTATTTTTGGTCAACTTTTGCAGATGTCAAATCTTACTAGATATGCTCCACTGAATCCCATAGGAATAAGAAAGAAAGACAATTCTTCAACAGTTCACACTTTGGTACGTCTGGTCAATTTCTTTCACAATGTGGCAAAAGGTTCTTTTTAGCAAATAAGCTTTAAAATAATGTTTCACACTCTTTGTTTCATGTATGTGAAAGTTTCAGTTATTTTGCATCTTAAACTGAACAAATATAGTACACCTTTGTGTCTAAGGGCGTCCATTGTTGGCATGGAGCCTGAGAAGGGTTATTCTACTGTGTGTTGCACTTCCATTTAATCCAACAATGTGGCTGTCATTCAGTAGAACTGAATAATGTATTATCCATATCCCAGGTGATGATGTAAGAATAAAAAGCAAATGGTTCCACCATTAATGCAAAAATAAAAAAATATAAAGTTGAAAATGAATATGCAAGGGTTTCAAAAGCAACATTTAAAGTCTAGACGCAGCTGCTGCTGGTACCCACCCCACTATAAGTTCAGTGAAGCCGGTAGTGTCTGACAACTGCTAAATTTTCAGATACAAAGTGTACCAATACATATTGGCTGGAGGCTTGTTGTTTTTAAAGAGGTTTCCGCAAGTGTTTGCTATTTGGAAAGCCTATCAAGGATTGATTATGCTCTTATCAAATCTAATTGTTCTTAAAAGCCGTTAACCGCCCTGGCGGTCTGGCCTCGTCAGTGCCGAGTGTTAAAGCGGTACACTCATTGGGTACGGACGCGACCAGACCTCCTTGCTCCACCCCCTGCGTCTCTACGCTCGCAGGGATGTTGGCGTCAGAGGAGAAAAACATGTGATCCAGAGCACGGCTCAGGGTTACCGCTTTAGGTAATGAAAATTAACCCGGCTAAGTCGGTTAAAGTCGGTTTGTCAACCCCTTCGTCCCCTTAATGACCTTATCAGGGTGGAGGCAAAAACTCAGCTGGAGGCTGATAATCTAATTTTTGAAAAGTAATTTATCATTTAAAATTGATATTAAAACATATTACATAGGAATTCTATTAATGATCAATAGATAAATAAAATGATTAGCTCATTGTGCTAGGGCATTACAGTGGTACTTTAATTGTTCAATTAAAAAAACAAATAACTTCTAGCACACCCAGTAGCCTTTTAACCTTTCTAAAGTAATGGGCCTACCAGATAAGTGGATTTAAGCATTAATATAGTGTAGTATGTACAATCCATGATTTTGCATGTTTTTTATACACCCAGACATTACGAGCTTATACAAAACAGTCGCATTTAAATTGTATTTGAAAATAAATGCCCTCTGAACATTAAACACTAAAGCACTGAAAATGATTGTCAATGACTCGGTTACCTATATGCTACATAATAGGCCTCTGGGATTATGTTTAAAGATGTAATTTACTACTAATTCTAATATGAGCTTAAGTGAAAAACAAAAAGATGGTTAAATAATTAGAAAGTGGCAAAGCTTTGGAAAAGTGGCTTGGGAGAGTGAATGTACCTTTAATAGCTTTTTAAATCTTATTAACGGGAGAAGCTTTGTAAGGTGATTATAAAGAGATTGAACGAGCACCAGCTTCCAAGCCGGAGAATAAGAGGACGACAAACAGAGGTCTCAAAAATGGCTCTAATTGTATTGTTAGCAGCCAGAAAATAATTTTATCGTCGCACGTTTTCAAATACATAAATATTTATTGGCATCGCCCAGTCGTGTCCTACTTTCCGTGACCTCATGGACCGCAACACACCATGCTGATTCACTTGGTATTCATGGTAGAGATACTTGATTTGGTTGCCAGTTCCTTCTCCAGTGGGACACAGCATATAGCTCCTGGTATTCCTAGGTGGTCTCCCATCCAAGAACTGACCAGGCCGGGGTGGTGTGACCACACAAAGGCCAGGATTTGACGATATCTCCGCTGCGCACAGGTGAGTCAATCCCTTTTTCAGTCCTCCTGATTGACTCACCTGTGCACAGTAAGGATATCTTCAAATTCAGGCCTGTGTGTGGCCTCCAAAACCTCTGTTTTAGGAGGATAAAAGAATACAGTTTTTCATATTAAACAATTATATTCCATATTTGCCTTAGTGGATGGATCATTTGCCTTTTTTCTCCTAAAAACATTAGTCATCATCTTGGATGGGTCTTGGAAGCACATAATATTTATGTTCAGTTTAACTGAAAAGCTTGACAGCAGGATTAAGTTATTATTATCCTTTAAAATAAAGCCCTAACATATTCAGTAGCACTGGAATGGAAGAGCAATCCTCAGGCTCCGGGCCAACAAACCGTGCTCTAGGTATGCAAAAGGCAGAGTCGGGTAAACTAAACATTTTTTTCTAAAAAAAGTGTTTCTGCTTCTAACTTACACAACTGCCACTATTGCTGTGTTACTTACTTGAAGGCATCTCTATCTCTCTCGCTTTCTACACCTCTCTCTCTCTCCCTCTACACCTCTCTCTCTCTCCCTCTACACCTCTCTCTCTCTCCCTCTACACCTCTCTCTCTCTCCCTCTACACCTCTCTCTCTCTCCCTCTACACCTCTCTCTCTCTCCCTCTACACCTCTCTCTCTCTCCCTTTCTACACCTCTCTCTCGCTCTCTACATCTATCTATCTCTCTCTCTACATCTATCTATCTCTCTCTCTACATCTATCTATCTCTCTCTCTACATCTATCTATCTCTCTCTCTACATCTATCTATCTCTCTCTCTACATCTATCTATCTCTCTCTCTACATCTATCTATCTCTCTCTCTACATCTATCTATCTCTCTCTCTACATCTATCTATCTCTCTCTCTACATCTATCTATCTCTCTCTCTACATCTATCTATCTATCTCTCTCTCTACATCTATCTATCTATCTCTCTCTCTACATCTATCTATCTCTCTCTACATCTATCTATCTCTCTCTCTACATCTATCTATCTATCTCTCTCTCTACATCTATCTATCTATCTCTCTCTCTACATCTATCTATCTATATCTCTCTCTACATCTATCTATCTCTCTCTACATCTATCTATCTCTCTCTCTACATCTATCTATCTCTCTCTCTACATCTATCTATCTCTCTCTCTACATCTATCTATCTCTCTCTCTACATCTATCTATCTCTCTCTCTACATCTATCTATCTCTCTCTTTCTACCTCTCTCTCTCTCTTTCTTTCTTTCTACCTCCATATCTCTACCTATTTATCTCTGAAGCAGTGGCAGTGCAGCAGGTGCAAAGTACCAGGGCCCACAACAGGATTGGGCCCTGTGCTACTGGCCGTAAATAATTATTCTAAATTTATTAGATAAGTATGGCAGACACTTACTTTATGTAACCTGGTCACCTACATATATTTTTGCCTTTTTTACTAACCACATAAGGGATGAATACAGAAGTGGGGACACAGATTATTTTGGACTGGGCCCCTCCACTCACTAGCTCTGCTCCAAACCTTCACTAGGATTCATAGAAAATAAAGACAGCAAAACCTATAACGTATGCGTTTCTAATAATCCTCCCAGCTTCTTGAGGCAGAGGCATCAACACTTTTTTTTTTATTGAAAAACTAGAGACTTATGTTTTTGTTTTTTATTACTGCCTAATTATGCTCCATGTTCTCAAACATATATAGGTTTTAATCCGCAGGTCCTTTAAAGCAATAATCAAAGTGAAGATGATCCTTTATTCTCTTTGCAATGTTTGTACAAAAATACCACAACAGGTAGGGTTATTATATTCAATCTTTGCTTAAAGGGTGGGGCCGTTCACTTTTTTTTCTCTCTTAAAAGCCTTAGGAAGAGACCTTGGATGCAGATAATGTCTATCTTCGGTTAAACTGAAACGCTTGACAGTAAGATTAAATGGAAGAGCAATCCTCATGCTCCAGGCGAACAAGCAATGCTCATAAACACAAGCAAACCTTTCTAAAATGCTTTTATTGTTATAGCATGCTGCGGTTACATTCCCAACAAAATTTGAACACCCCCCCCCCCCCCCAACTTAAGCCGTCCTTTCAAGGAGATATATTTAAAAGCATCATGAAAAGCATTTTTTTTCCATCTTTGTGTTTCTTGTTTTGTTTGTTTTTTAATAAAACTAGCTTTACATTTTTTTCCTGGCTAATTATACTTAATCACACTCAATGTTTTCCAACATGTATATGGTTTCATTCTACAATGGTCCTTTAAAAAGTTATATGGAGGTTTCATGAATTATGAATGCATCTCATAGAGGAGAATCAGTAGTGTATGCAAACATATTTTGCATGAAAAAAATCCCAATATAAACATTAATAATCTTACCCTAAACTTTGCAATATTTCTTCAGTTTCCTGCCAGTTGCAAAGGAATGTCCCTGAAAATTTTAATTAGATTATTCAGAACTAGTTTTGGCCAATTAGAGGCAGCCACGACATTGTAGCAGTGTGAGGATTAAGTCTCTGCAGCAATGCATCATGGGCTTTGTAGTTTATTGGTTTTCATCACACACTTTTCTCTCCTCCATGGAATGAAGCAGCTAAGGTAATGCTGCTATCCATCTCTGCACTGTGCTCCAACTGACTGGAAGGTTAGTATAGGGTTAAACGTAAAATGCAGTTTTTCTATTGGTTAGTATAAGGTGCCTATGCTGGGAACTCTAAGGGAGGGGGGGGGCGTGTAAACCATATATTTTTTTTAAATAAAATAAAATCTGTGTGTGAATAGAATGACTCAATGTAACGTGCGTTTCTGATATCAGCAGTATGTGCTAGATTAAAAAAAGGGTAAAACAGAGAAACGTTCAAATACCTTTAAGGAAATAAAAAAAATTAAACAAACTGAAGGTTAAATCCATGATTTACTTTGAAGTATTCGTACAAGATCCAGAAATACCATGACAGGTAGGGTTAAGACATTTCGATGTTCGATGGAAGCGTGTCTAATTCCTGGGAAGGGTATGACCCCCCCCCCAAGAACTGAAACCAGTTTATATTTTTCACTTATTGCTGGCCAAGGTTGATAAACCTCTGGAGATATTTCAACGCGTTTAGGTAAAAGGGTTTATTTGTGAGCTTCTGAGACCTCAACTATTTTATACACCTGTACAGATTGTTTTTTTATGCAATACTTTGCCATGGTAATGTGAGCATGGCAAGAGCCCCCCCCCCCCCCCACACACAAATGGCATCCTGTATAAAGAATAAGGTCAAGCATTTATTTTCCTAAGAATCTCTAGAATTGAGATATTTTCACTTAGCAATACCTGAACATGTGAGACTACAGAAGAGCTTTTCAGATTGTACAAGAAGATGAGATCACTCACAGGAAAGGATTGTGACATCATGTGCACTATGTATGGAATAGCATTCCTGGGATATTAAGGTTAAGCTTCAAGGACCACTGTATGATTTTATATATATATATATATATATATATATATATATATATATATATATATATATATATTACACACACTAGTCACTTGCCCGTTATAAATGACGGTATAATATTGTCTCTCTCTCCCTCCCCTTCTTCCCCCTCTCTCCCCCCTGCGTCCCTTCTCCACCCTCCCTCTCCACCCCCTCCCTCGACTTCGCCCTCAGTCTCCTTCGCAACTTGCAATCTTGAGATCGTTACACACACACACACACACACGACAATTATATTAGTGATCTATCAAGTCAGGAAAATGGATAAAGCAAGCTTTTAATTGGAACTAAAGAACAATTGTCATGGTCTTGCTGGACAAGGCATCAATGGTATAATGTACAAGAGGGGTGTTCATATTTCTGTAGGGAAATGACTGACATTTAGAATTCCAAGCATGTGTTAATGGAAGGGGTTGGTGTCATATTTTACATGACATAAGTCACCTTCCTCCCTTATAAAATAAACATACCACTCAAGCGAACAGAAAGTGGTACAGACAGACAAGAAGAAAACTTTGTATAGACAGTCTTCAAATATTAAGATTTGCTCTAAAAATTGTTTTACTTTCATGGCTCATGCAGCTGCTAATGCTACTGGTCTGGTACACAATTCACAAACATGAAGATGTAGCAGATTTTAATATTTGGTCCGTATAACTGCCTTCCATAGCCTTAAATAAAACACTAACAGTCCATGAATAACATAGGTTAAATCTACAAGCAAACGCACTTTTTTTTTTTTTTTTATGGTACACAGAACTCCACATGTACCATCACACATTTAAAAAATATGTTTTTGCATGACAAATTAGTGATCTAGAACAAGCATTTATTTGTAACTCTTACAGCCCTCATCCCCAACATTGGAGGTTCGAAAGGAAGGGGTCAGAGTTTCAGTTTCTGACCCATTTATGCATATTGGCTCAAGCCAATCCGGATGTATACAAAAGTATTAAAGGATTGCTGGCAATGGTACACAGAAGCCAAGGGACTGATGAAGGGTGGTTCAATGCTTGCACAGAAACTTCAATGCCATGTATGTGATATTGTATAACAAGTTAATTACTCAACTTCATGAAAAAAAAAAAAAAATGTATGTAAAGATTAGACAATGCCATTTTAAATATATAAAAGACGCTCTTCACAAACCTGGCTGGCTCCTAAGTTTAATTTAAATTGGTCAATTCCTGCTATATTATTATATTAATGACAATTTTGAAGGATTATTTTCTCCTTTTTTTGTCTTTACATGATACCTAGTGGCAGGGAGCCTCATGAGCCGTTGGAAACCCACAAACTTGTGTTTTTATTACCACTATCTAGAACACAGAACTAGCTAAGCAAACATAACAATGATAACAATGTGTGTTCTACATACAATAAGCTCTCTTTCAAGTTCAATTCTCTATTCTGGGTAAAGCAGATCAAACGCGGTTATTTATTTGTACATTGTTTTAGTGTGGATTTTCTTAACTTTGTGCAATTGAATTTATTATGCAAAAAATTACATTTGTAATGTATAAAATATTCTCCTTTGCATATGTAAAAAATAATTTAGACCTATGGTGGTCCTTTAAAATGGACACAGTCACTAAATAGTATTTGTACACAGAACATGGACAACACCTTTCTTCAATTGCTGCAAATTGTAGTGACTGGAATGAATAAGATTGTCACTGTGCAGTAATTGATAAAGAAATCAAGAAAACATTAAAAAAAGAGCACAACAAACTGAGAAAAACAGGAGATTCTAAAAGCAAATATTTAAAAAAATGTCTGTGCGTGAGTGGCGTATATATATATATATATATATATATATATATATATATATATATATATATATGTTATTTTAAAGCCCACTGTAGTTTGTGCAGTGCAACTTACTAACAACATTAGCAGCTGTGCTTGTAGCCTGAGAGGGAGGGTTATCCTACTGGGGTCTACTATTCTATTGTGTTCCATTGTCAATTCACAGAGCATGCAAGTCAACAGAACTGAACATAGATCTTATCTGAAGATGTGGTTCCCCTCACTCCTTCAAGACAATGACAAAATGGATACTGCCATTACAGCAACATTTAATACAATAAATGCAGCCTTGATTTGCAAGACTTTGTAAACATAGTTTAACTATTAAGTCAAGTTCTTCATAAGAACATACTATACACATGGCACAGTGCAACTTTAACAGATACCCTATTTGGTTATTGTTTTTGGGCCATTAGTGTTCCCTTAATAGGATACTCATACAAGGAAATGTACTTTTCATTTTAAAGCACATGAATAAAAAGATATATAGTAGCAAAATCCTCCATGGGGTTCTTGTTGCTTTAACATCAAGATGACAAGTGCTGATAGAGGTATAGATAGTACAAGATTATGGATCAAGTCAAGATGCACATTTACACTGAGATGCCCCATTCCTCAGTAAGCTCTAATTGACAAAGATAAAGCTTCAAGTAACATAAAATATGTAGAAGGTAATGACGCACAAACAGGGAATTATGCTGATATGTTTAAGTAAGCAACCAACGCTGAAAAGGGAGATTGTGACATAAGCTCCCACAATACTAATAAAGGGAACAAAACTGGCTACTCAAATATACCAAGAGGACGATGCCAAAGCTGTAAGCAAGGGGTAGTCAATACATGTAAATGGTTCCGAAACAGAACCGCCAACGCATTATTACATGTATCTCATACCTTATCTGAAGATGAGTCCTAGAGTCTCCTTCACGATGTATACTCCCCACTAAATGCCATTATATTGGAATATTTGTATGTGTATCCCTAAATCAATATGGATTTCGGACCTTCACTGTGACCATTTACATACAGGACATTCTGACATTTGAGAATTTTACCCCTCCACCCAAAAAAAAATAATACATAAAAATATGATATACTGTGTGTGTGTGTAATATATATATATATATTATACATACAAATTAATTATAATTGGTTACTGCTTTAAACCGTTCAGCTTAAAAGGGCCAATTACCTCACTGTAGGTGCTCTTCATGGGCTGAAAAAGTAAAATTATCTAATTTAATTACACTAACAGTTAACATTTTCGAAAGTATGTTTACATAACAAAGTCTCTCCTGCCTTCCGCCTGTTTCATGAGTAAAACAGACAGCCGAGCGGTGAATACAGTGATTGATAGCAGTATTTTCCTGCACTCAGGTATGTACTAATTCATAACTGACCTGTTTAGGTGATTCCAGCATTCCATGCTCTGCACAGATGGATTTGATAAGGATAAGCCTCTTTTTCTTTTGCTCACTACAAGGAGCTGTAGCTATAAGTCTGACTGGGGGCAGTCAGTGACACATGTAAACACAGATTTCATATCTCAATGAAAAAAGGGGGGTATCTAAAAAATTAAAAAAGTATTTCAACATGCTTTTAGGAGATATTTACTGTGATGCGGTCCAAATTGTACTGAATAAAGTGGCCCTTTAATTTCACACTCAATACATGAAAACAAAAAAGAGGTACTCAATCATGCCTTCTTGCTATAAAAAAAAAAGAAGAAAATGATAAAATGTTAATACTTAAAAGTCTTTGTGACCATTTTCTGATTTCACCAACTAGGCATGCTCTTCTTCTTCATCCCCCCCCCCCCCCCCCACTAAGAAATGGTTTTAGATAAAGGAACTTATATAGAAAGAGGATCTTTTCATATACGTTATGTTTAAAATAGCCCGCTTCCACTGATTATTCTTCTTTTTTATAACAACCAATTTAAATTATATTTACTTTTATACGTATGTAGTTTTTATTTCTGCAATTAATAGAACCTTTGATGTGATAAGTTAAAAAAAAAAAAAAAAAGGAAAATAAACTAAACAATAGAATTCTGTTGGACCAGTGCATTTAGGAGAATATTTTGTTCAGACAAGGCTAGGAAGTAGATTTTTTATGTGTGCATATTCATGTGAAATATGAAGATTACCCTTTGAGCAGATATATCTTTATTGTATTGTCAATACTGTCAGATTTACATGTTGAATGCAGTTAGTAATAGGCAATAAATAGCACTGATGAGGGATTAGTAATGGGGAAAAAAAAAGGCTTTTAAACATTATCATACTACTCTGTGTAAATCCTGTTTCTAAAAGGACTCTCTAAACTGTTCTTACTAACACCACGTCAGTATATGAGCTGCTCATAAAATATTTTTCTTTCAGCATTTTGTATTTTTTCTTTTAATCTTTCATTTTTCTTTCTAATCATATTTTTCTCTGCCAAATCCTGCGGCAGCAATTTTAGAGAAATATTGATGTAAAAACACTTTATGCAGGGCCTCTTCAATAAGTCTGCCACTGTGAAATGCCGGAGCTGAAATCACTGCATATTCGTAATTACAGCTTCATCCCCCGTTTAGGTGAGATATTTCATCTAGACAAGGAACAAAGAAAGGAAAATAGGGAAATTTACTGTTGCACTTTCTGGAATAAAAGGAAAAAGTAACATTTCCTCTAATAGCAAGAAAAGCAGGATTTTTTTCACATGAAAACAAATGTAAATGGCGTGTTCACGGTATGGAAACAATATTAACATGTAAACAAACAAATTAGTACTCAAATTAAATGCATAATTAAAAAGAACACAAAAAAGTTCTAATTGTTGCACTACAAGCCTAATTAAGAAAGTCTGCACTTTAGTATTGATGGAAATAAGTAAATCTATCACCAATTACCCTGAGGAATGCATAATCTTGGCTATAACCAGACATAACTTAAAGGGCCACTGTAATGGTCCAGCTTCATGACTTTAAAGAATGAAATTATAAACAAGATTTCAAAACACTGCCATAAAAACAAAGTCTATGTTTGAGAGAAGCACTGCAAATAGCTTGTTGTTTGCACCATTTTTGATCTGGATCTCCTCCCATATTTTTCAAACTGTGGCAGGAACTGCAGCACATTTCCAGACAGTAAATAAGTATCTGCAAGGATGTCTGCTACAGTTTGAAAGATGGGAAGAGGAACCAAAAGATGGTGGGAAAACAATCTTCAGTGTACAGATTCCCATAAAAGTCCAATTCTGATAAGAGATTCTGAACCCTAATTAATTTTATGTTGTGTTTTGTTATTTTGTATTATTACTTTTTTGATAATGAAAACAAAAGATCCACTTGGCAGAGATACTGGACTGGGTTGCCAATTACTTCTCCAGTGGGCCACAGCATACAGCTCCTTGTATTCCTAGGTGGTCTCCCGTCCAAGTACTGACCAGGCCCAACGCTGATTGGCTTCAGGGTGGTGTGACCTCTTGGTTCCCTGACTGGAATCGAACCCAGGTCATAGCGATGGGGGAACTGGGCAGTAGGTGATCATAATGGGGGACCGGGTGGGGGGATATGAGATCAGAAAGGGGGACCAACCCCCCCACCCCCATTATGATCTCATACCCCCCCCCCAGGTCGCCCATTATTATCTCCTATAACACTCTTTCTGCTTCTATATCATTGTTGTAAAAGTAACTGCAGTAATCCCACTTAAGTGGGCACAGCCTTTGACAGAGGAGAGGGAGTGCTGTTCTCAGTCCATGACTTGCGCCAGTGAAACAGACTAGATCCGAGATTGGTGCCCATTTAAAGGAGGTGTCGCCAATAGTATCCTTAGCACTAGCTACATATGGATTATCATGAAAAAGTGTATATCATAACACCACACTGCGGAAAATAACTCCTGCAAACTCTTTTAAACACTTTTTTTATGCATCGTTCAGTTGTTTCCAACTCTCTGTGACCTCATGGACTGTAACACATCTTTATGTCAATGGTCATGCTGATCCACTTGGCTTTCATGGAAGAGATATTGAAGTGGGTTGCCACTTCCTTCTCCAGTGGGCCACAGCATACAGCTCCTTGTACTCCTAGGTAGTCTCCCATCCAAGTACTGACCAGACCAACCCTGTGACCGCTTGGTTTCCTAACTGGAATCTGAAATAACTCCTGCAAAATCCCTGGTTAATCTACATTAATTATGAATATTTACTGTTTAGTAATAAAAATCTGTATTTTTAGGAGGGGAAATGCAGTTTTAAGACTTCAGCACATATGATGCTCTCCAAACCATTCCATGTGCCCAGGGAGAGGATCTGCCCAGGGGACTATCCTGGTAGAAGTCTTTATCTTTCCCTGTAGTGACTATTGTAGGCAAGCCTACACTGGTCCGAAAAAAGCCATCTGGGCAAATTCTCTTTAACCTCCTGGAAACATAAGAGGGGACAGCGGAATGAAGATCTGCTGGAGGCTAAAATGCTATTTTAATTGATTTTTTTCTTAAATAATGGATTTTCTTGCTAATCAATAACTAAATAAAACAACTGAAACCATTATATGAACAACCTTTAAACAAAACAAGACTGTATGGTGGGACTGTATTGCCGTCAATAAGGCGTGAGCTACTGAGTACAGTGTACTTCTGGATCGTTACTTTGTTGTGATGAAGAGGCTTGTGCAGTTCAATTAAGCTGTGAGCTATGCCAAGTAGGGTCACCCAAGATGAGTAGGTCATGCCAAAGAGTCAGACAAGTCGCAATCTACTGGAGAAGGAACAGGCAACCCACTCCAGTAAGATTGCCAAGATAAGCACCACCTGAAACATAACAATAGATGACCCTTCTGTGCTGTAGAGTCATGGAGAATCGGACGCAACTGAATGGCTAAACAACCGAATTACCAGTTGCTCTTTATCTACTTAATGGAGACCCCAGCTTTAAAGAGATAAGAATAAATAAACAATCTATTACAAATGGCACTGACTGCAAAAGCTGCTCAGAAAGATGCTTTGGGGAAAGCACTGAGCTCAGACAGGGCCCGCCATTCCTTGAATACTGTTAATATTGTTATGCTTTTGCCTTGAACTTAACCCATGTACAGCGCTACGGAATATGTTGGCGCATTACAAATAATAATGGCGCTATATGGGGGAGGAACTTTGCCCTGTCTGGAAGGATACATGTTAATAAAATTATGTCTAAATGTGGAAACAAACAGCAAGGAAGATTATTTCATATTAAAAACAGGGAACCATCAATGTCCCTTTAAATGCTTCTTTATAAACATGTTTTGATCACTTAGTCGGTACAAGCATTTCCTGTACTCTTGGATGTAAAAAAATAACAAGATTACAAGACTTTAGATTATGTCTTTCTGCCAAAAATAAACTTTTGCCATATTTAAAACACACAGGACAATAAAATCTGGATCTTCACTGCCTGATAAATAAAAAAATAAATAAAAAAAATGAACATGTGCAAAAAAGATTTCGTGAACATCTGTACCCGAGATGTCTCCGAACGTAAAAATAACCATGTAACTAGTAATATACAAAGGTCAATCAGGGTTTTACTAAATAAAAAAAAAACACTTATAATTAATAGAAAGAAAAAAAGCCAGACAGACAGCACAGAAAGGTTTTTTGGAGAGGTTCCCGGATGTAGAGTTTTGAAGTTATTTTACTATAAATGCTCCCCCATAGAACGGCTTCCAGCACGAGAGAAGCTCCAGGACATTCATTAGGAAAAACAATGATAAAAGCAACCACATGTTCACACCACTCTGAATGAAAGATTGCAAATCCAACATGGGCGTTTATATATTTATATTTATTTATATATATATATATATATATATATATATATATATATATATATATATATATATATATATATATATATATATATAATTATTGTAGTGAACTACTCTCTACAAACATCTACCACCCAAACCAGGGGCCAGCCCAACACTGATGAGATCCATTAAGATCGAAAACAGTGCTCTGTGGGTAGGTTTCATGGCTTGTGAATAATATATCCATTATGCTTAAAGCTGTTTAATACAGCGAGCATATGCTTAAACGGAGCCATGTATATAGTGGCTTTGGATTAATAGAGTGAGAATACATTGTGTTCTCATTTGCATGTCCCCACCCAGTGTCTTAGAGTGCAGTGCAGTGACTGTATTTCTGGAAAACCTGAGCAGGAAAACCCTTTAACACATTTTTTGACATTCAAATGGAATTACAAAAGTACAATTCATTATCTGTAATATATATATATATATATATATATATATATATATATATATATATATATATATATAATATCTCAAATTGTTCTAGGCAAATGCTTGAATCTACATTATACATAGCAGTGGCTACCATGCTAATTAAGGAATAGAATCCTTGAGCCACAGCCAATAACATTATTATAGCAACCCCACAATACCCAAATGGGTCTTGTGCAAATCCACAACCCTTTCTATATACTTGCCCATCTGAATCCGCAGGAAGCCAGTTGGCAAAATCATACAATAAAAATACAATCATAAAATGACCACAGACTCATTTCAACGACACCACAAACCAGTGCACAGATAGAAACCTCCGAGGATCATTTTTGGGATAACACAAAATGAACTCATCAAATTACTTGACAAAACAAGATCAATAATATGTTTGCAAATACATCTCTTAAATAGAATTTTCTAAATGGTAATTTCCTAATGTTCCACGCCTGGAAGCAAACAGAAATGATTTTAATATAGTCAAATGCAAAGATGCCAAGCAGTAACCTAGGCCAGAACATATAGTGCCCTCCATATTGCAAGTCTCCCAAATAATTGGGACAGTATTTATACTGAAAAGAAACCAACTACTAAAGCAGAAGGATCAGTGAGATACCCCTTACTGTACTCAAGGCTACCTAAAGAAATAGCAACAGAGCCAGTAATGTTAAAAATGTGATAATTACTTTAGCAGTTTACAAAGCTTTTATTGTATAATGCAGAACAGAAAAGTACAAATACCGTGAGATGTGTCTGTTCGATTAATATGATTTTTCCACAATTTCCAAAAATATCAGCTACATGATATATATATAAAGCAGATCTTGCGTGTTTAACTAGCGCAAGTCAGAAGTATAGTTCAGTCATCAATCAGAGTCTGTCCACTAAAGGTGGATTACTACAGTTACATTTACAACAATGAAATACAAGCAGAACGAGTGTCTTAGGAGATCAGAATGGGGAACCTGGGGCAGGGGTGTCCCCCATTCTGATCTCCTCCCCCCCTCCCCCCTAGGTCCCCCATTCTGATCTCCTCCCCCCTAGGTCCCCCATTCTGATCTCCTCCCCCTTCTCCCCCCCTGGTCCCCCATTCTGATCTCCTACCCCCCTCCCACCCAGGTCCCCCATTCTGATCTCCTACTCCCCTCCCCCCCAGGTCCCCCATTCTGATCTCCTACTCCCCTCCCCCCCAGGTCCCCCATTCTGATCTCCTACTCCCCTCCCCCCCAGGTCCCCCATTCTGATCTCCTACTCCCCTCCCCCCCAGGTCCCCCATTCTGATCTCCTACTCCCCTCCCCCCCAGGTCCCCCATTCTGATCTCCTACCCCCCTCCCCCCCAGGTCCCCCATTCTGATCTCCTACCCCCCTCCCCCCCAGGTCCCCCATTCTGATCTCCTACCCCCCTCCCCCCAGGTCCCCCATTCTGATCTCCTACCCCCCTCCCCCCCAGGTCCCCCATTCTGATCTCCTACCCCCCTCCCCCCCAGGTCCCCCATTCTGATCTCCTACCCCCCTCCCCCCCAGGTCCCCCATTCTGATCTCCTCCCCTCCCCCTCCAGGTCCCCCATTCTGATCTCCTACCCCCCTCCAGGTCCCCCATTCTGATCTCCTACCCCCCCCCCCCCCCCCAGGTCCCCCATTCCGATCTCCTGCCCCCCATAGAAATATTAAATACAAATATTAAACAGTAGTCACATTTTTTTCAGCGGATATTTGCATTCCTGGTGCACAACTTAAAAACTTTAAGAACTGTCATTTTGTCTGTAGATAAAAGTCTGTAATAAATAAGTGATTAGGTAATAAGAACAAAACTGTTCTAGGTCGTTTGGTTACCATAGAAACCTGAAGAATAAAAAATATTTTAAATACATTTATCTACCCATTTTATTGTTTTCAAGTATTCATAGTCTATTGTTTCATTGGATGACATAATAATGTAGGTTTGGGAAAAAACTGCCCCCTTAGAAAAGTAAGTCACCAATATCATTGTTTTACAATATTTTGTAGAAATTAGATTCACAGATGGTGAGAAATATTTAAAGATGGAAACAGTTGGAGATTTACAATGAGTACTGATGACAAAAAGATGAACTACGCGAGGTGAGGCAAATGATTAAGACATGGCATGTACCTTTGATGGAAAGGAGACAGACTATGAATGCAAAGAGGGTGAAGCAAGAACAAGAGCAAAATAAAGAGAGAACAGGCATGAAATGTAAACACAATCAAAGAATAGAGTGAGGCATGACAGAGCGGATCTACAAAAGCACTTATAGAGATTGAGGAAGGAAAGGAATGAATACATAATCTATTATTTGTAAGGAAGAAAACAATCTTCTGTACCTGTACAAGAAATCGGTTAACTTAAAGGTGCTGTACCTCCTAGACAAAGCACTAAGTCATTCTGTAATAGATGGTTTACTCCAAAAAGCTATATTGTTTTTATTATTTCCTTTCCTCAAGATAACTAATCACCAGGAATCAGTCCTTTCTCTCTTTCCCTACGCAAAACATTGTCAGCTGCAGTGCTCTCGCCAAACGCTAGTTGGCACTGCACAATGTATATAAGGCGCGCCGACAGAGGCCTTAAGATTTGAGAGGCGCGCCCTAGGGCCGAGTGCCTGTGCCGAACATACCGATGGCCTCGCTGTCGATTCAGCGCTGTTGAGTTGCGCCACGTCGGAGGAGGGAAGAATTTTTGCCTTCCCCCAAACCGGACAGCGCCATCTAGCGGCTGCTTGATGGCACTGCAGCTGTCAGTGCTGCGCTTACACGACGGGATATATCCCAGGAAAAATGCCTTAAGAATCATATACTCTTATGGCAATATGTCCTGTAGGTCTAACATGGAAGCAATGTGTTTGACATCAAATGGGAAAAAATGTAAAAGATACAACATTTCAAATTATAATATTATTTCCAATCAAAGATGGATCATAGAAAAGTAGTATAGTTAAAGATATTTTGTGCTTTAATAGGTAGCATGTGAAACAGTACATATATGAGATACAATTTTGGGCGTTATTTTTATTTTTGGGAATAATTATTATCATGAAGCAAAGATATCGGATCTAACTCAATATGGGAAGTACCTGCCACATAGCATTCCAGTAACTTTCCAATATAAATCATGTTTAGGTAACAAAATAAATTAGGTTGAAATTACATTGACAGGTAGCATGTGGATGTAAACCAATGTTGAGATGTCCATTGATCTCCATAATGGTATTGATAGATAGAATAAGTGACAGAAAAGGAGAAAGTCTGAGAAATATTCAACAATTTATGGATTAGGAGATGAAAAGGAGTATGGAATTTACATCACCCTGGCAATATATTAAAGACCTTGGCTCAAAAGGAATGATGTTGGGTATATTTTGTTAAGAAGAGGTAAGACAGTAAGAAGCAATACAATCAACAATACAATCAAGATAAGACACAGCAATGGATTAAGTGATTCGGATCAGAGATAAATGAGTTGTTACAGAATAGGCAAATCTTTTGGATATAAATAAGAAGACATTGTCAAATCAGCATGTTGTCTAAAGACGAGGCGCCAACATAGCAGACCACATATAAAGTAGGGATGTTCTCCTCCAATTAAGGGCATGAATCATTCAAATTATGCAATTAATAGAAGTTAATTATTATTATTATCTTTTATTTGTATCGCACCAACATATTCCGCAGGGGATAAGAACAGGGGATATACAAGTTTAACAAATTCAAACGTTGAAGGGCCCTGTTTTGAGCTTAGGATCTTAGCAGAAAGTGCTTTATCCCAAAGCACCCTACAAGACTGGAAACTCGCTACTTTCAATCTAAAGGGAATTAAAGGGCAGAGAACTGGGGAAGAGTAACAAATAAGGAATAGCAAGGGTCAGGAAGAAAGTGAAAGATAGAAAGAGTTTTATTTTAGAGGGAGAGGGGAGGGTTCTGAGGTGAAAGACTAGTATGTTGGCTGACCCCTAGTGTTGAGATGATATATCTGCAAGTAGTAAGTCAGGTGTTTTCCATGGCTCTATAAATTAAATCTGAGGTGGGGTGGGTGGGGCAATATTCTGAGAATCTCACAGATGTAGCAGGCCTTGAAGCAGAGTGAATTTGCACTGAAAGAAATAGTACAGTACAGTAGGATAGTGGAGTTAGAGAGGAATGGGAGAGAGACCTTAGAATTAAGGTATGTGAGGAGGGGGGAGGAGATTTGAGGTAATTATGCCAGCCATAAATGGGGGAAGGTGGGGACAGCAAAGCACGGTATAGGAAACAGAAATTATATAGATGCCAAGATATAAATAACATGCATACAGTAGTGATACTAATAAACATATTGGCTCCAGGGATGGCACAGTTTCCATAGTCTCCTCCATACCTGCTGAGGTGTTGTGAATGCAGCTCGGAGAATCTCACAGATGATATAAAGAAATATGACCACAGACAAACAAGTGGGGGTCTCTAGTATGGTTCACCCCAATTAAGTAATAGATCATTATGGACGGAGCATAATTTGTCTTTTCAACTTAAACACTAACATGGCAACCAAGGTATGTACACATTGAATGGGCATCAACATGGAAAATATATACTGCATGATGCTCATCACTAAACATACTGTACGTATTGCATGATCATTGTTACTGAACATATGTATTACATGACATCATCATGGAATATCTATACAGCAGGAGCATTATAAAGGATGAAATTATTCAGTGCCCGTGTCAGAGGGCAAGTACTGCAAGTGAAAGGACTCATTTCATAGTGACAACTCAACTATGCCATCTAAAACAACTATGCCAACCTCCTGTGGGCCACCTACACCCAGAAGTAATACCAACCACTGTTCTGCCACTGCTATAAGAAAACATTGTTAATTATCTAGGACATGCAGTGCCAAACAACAGGAACACAACACTAATGTGAATCTTCCCACCTACATCCAGGAGTAATACAAACCACCAGCCATGGCACTGCTGTGCCACTTATTTACCTAGGCTATTCAGTGCCAACCAGCATGAACACCACCTTATGGGCATGTGCCCACCTACAGCCAGGAGTAATACCAACCACCAGCCATGGCACTGCTGTGCCATTGGTATTTATCTAGGGCAGTGCCAAACAGCATGAACACAACCTTATGGGCATATGCCCATCTACATCCAGGAGTAATACCAACCACCAGCCATGGCACTACTGTGCCACTTATTTACCTAGAGCATGCAGTGCCAACCAGCATGAACACATCCTTATGGGCATATGCCCACCTGCATCCAGGAGTAATACCAACCACCAGCCATGGCACTGCTGTGCCATTGGTATTTATCTAGGGCAGTGCCAAACAGCATGAACACAACCTTATGGGCATATGCCCATCTACATCCAGGAGTAATACCAACCACCAGCCATGGCACTGCTGTGCCATTGTTATTTATCTAGGGCAGTGCCGACCAGCAGGATCACAACCTTATGGGCATGTGCCCACCTACATTCAGAAGTATTGCCAATCACCAGCCATTGCACTGCTGTGCCACTTATTTATCTAGGACATGCAGTGCCAACCAGCAGTATCACAACCTTATGTGCATGTTCCCACCTACATCTAGAAGTAATTGCAAACACGAGCCATGGCACTGTGTGCCACTGTTATTTATCTAGGGCATGCAGTGCCAACCAGCAGGATCACAACATTATGTGCATGTGCCCACCTACATCCAGAAGTAATACCAACCACCAGCTATGGCACTGCTGTGCCACTGTTATTTATCTAGGGCATGCAGTGCCAACCAGCAGGATCACAACATTATGTGCATGTGCCCACCTACATCCAGAAGTAATACCAACCACCAGCTATGGCACTGCTGTGCCACTGTTATTTATCTAGGGCATGCAATGCCAACCAGCAGGATCACAACCTTATGTGCCCATTTCTAGTGCCAGCAGATAGTAAAGCCTCAGCCCAGAGTCACAGATAAACATGGAGCATCCAATGACCAGACCTCAGAGCAATCGTGATGGTCCAGCTCTAGATACAGGAATGCATTTAACCCTGTGAGGGTCAGCTGGTTACAATGGAGCTGTAAACATGGTGCCCCCCATCCTCACCTTTCTGCCCGCTGAATGCCGTGTACCAGGACAGGGACAAGAAGACGCAGAAGCAGAAGGCGAGCAGAGTCAGGAAAGTGCCATTGCGGAGCCTCATCTCATCCTCCTGCTGCTCCTCAGCCTCGGCGGGGGCGGCTGCATGTCCGGGACGGGGTAAGGTGTTGGGGGAAAGGCGGCTCTATCCAGCAGTCTGATACCGAGCTACAGATACACAGACAAACCAGCGCGCACGGCCTCAGGACCTCGGCAAGGCGCACGGGGGCGCGCCAGGGAAGGCTCGTGCCCGCTGACTTCCGGGTCACGCGCCCTGGGGGCTGCTGAGGGGGCGTTGAGGGGGCTGAGCGGCGATGCGCGTGCATAGAGCGCGCGGCCTCGATCACCTCAGCTCACTGTAGCAGCACACAGAGATTACATAGCCACAAAGGCTACAATCTCATTATATAGATATATACCTATCTCATTCTCATTATCCATACATATCCATCCCTAAAATCTAATTATATAGATAGGTACCTATGTCAGTGTCATATCCATACATATACACACACTCCTACAATCTCATTATATAGATATGTACCTATCTCAGTGTCATTTCATACATATACACCCCTACAATCTCATTATATAGATATGTACCAATCTCAGTGTCATTATTCCTACATATACACCCCTAAAATCTCATTATATAGATATGTACCTATCTCAGTGTCATTTCATACATATACACCCCTACAATCTCATCATATAGATATGTACCTATCTCAGTGTCATTATTCATACATATACACCCCTAAAATCTCATTATATAGATATGTACCTATCTCAGTGTCATTTCATACATATACACCCCTAAAATCTCATTATATAGATATATACCTAAGTCAGTGTCATAGCCATATATATACACCCCTACAATCTCATCATATAGATATGTACCTATATCAGTGTCATTATTCATACATGTATAAGCCCATAAAATGTCATTATATAGATATGTACCTATCCCAATGTCATATCCATACATATACACCACTAAAATCTCATTATATAGATATGTACCTATCTCAGTGTCATTTCATACATATACACCCCTACAACCTCGTCATATAGATATGTACCTATCACAGTGTCATTATTCATACATATACACCCCTACAATCTCATTATATAGATATGTACCTATCCCAGTGTCATTTCATACATATACAGCCCATAAAATCTCATTATATAGATATGTACCTATCACAGTGTCATTATTCATACATATACACCCCTACAACCTCATCATATAGATATGTGCCTATCACAGTGTCATTATTCATACATATACAGCCCATAAAATATCATTATATAGATATGTACCTATGTCCGTGTCATATCCATACATATACACCCCTAAAATCTCATTATATAGATATGTACTTATCTCAGTGTCATTATTCATACATATACACCCCTAAAATCTCATTATATAGATATGTACCTATCTCAGTGTCATTTCATACATATACACCCCTAAAATCTCATTATATAGATATATACCTAAGTCAGTGTCATAGCCATATATATACACCCCTACAATCTCATCATATAGATATGTACCTATCTCAGTGTCATTATTCATACATGTACAGCCCATAAAATTTCATTATATAGATATGTACCTATCTCAGTGTCATATCCATACATATACACCCCTAAAATCTCATTATATAGATATGTACCTATCACAGTGTCATTATTCATACATATACACCCCTACAACCTCATCATATAGACATGTACCTATCACAGTGTCATTATTCATACATATACAGCCAATAAAATCTCATTATATAGATATGTACCTATCTCAGTGTCATTTCATACATATACACCCCTACAACCTCATCATATAGATATGTACCTATCACATTGTCATTATTCATACATATACAGCCCATAAAATCTCATTATATAGATATGTACCTATCTCAGTGTCATTTCATACATATACACCCCTACAACCTCATCATATAGATATGTACCTATCACATTGTCATTATTCATACATATACAGCCCATAAAATCTCATTATATAGATATGTACCTATCTCAGTGTCATTTCATACATATACACCCCTACAACCTCATCATATAGATATGTACCTATCACAGTGTCATTATTCATACATATACACCCCTACAACCTCATCATATAGATATGTACCTATCACAGTGTCATTATTCATACATATACAGCCAATAAAATCTCATTATATAGATATGTACCTATCTCAGTGTCATTTCATACATATACACCCCTACAACCTCATCATATAGATATGTACCTATCACATTGTCATTATTCATACATATACAGCCCATAAAATCTCATTATATAGATATGTACCTATCTCAGTGTCATTATTCATACATATACACCCCTAAAATCTCATTATATACCGGTAGATATGTACCTATCTCAGTGTGATTTCATACATATACACCCCTACAATCTCATCATATAGATATGTACCTATCTCAGTTGGATTTCATACATATACACCCCTACAATCTCATTATATAGATATGTACCTATCTCAGTGTCATAGTCATACATACACACCCCTACAATCTCATTATATAGATATGTACCTATCTCAGTGTCATAGTCATACATACACACCCCTACAATCTCATTATATAGATATGTACCTATCTCAGTGTCATAGTCATACATACACACCCCTACAGTCTCATCATATAGATATGTACCTATCACAGTGTCATTATTATTTTTATTTATTATTATTTTTTAACTTGCTTTAGACATTCAAATGTGAACACAGATGTACTATTTATTTACTGTACTACTGTACGGTGGAGGGCTTCTATCGCTCTTTTGCCCACCATATTATAAATGATTGTTGTGGTGAACTACCTACTCATAATTTCCACAACACAGGCTGAGATCCCGCTCCATGCTGATTATAGCCAGTAAGCTTGAAACAGCTGTACATGGATTGGATACTCAGCCTGTGTTTATTCTAACATTGGCTTTGCATTAAAGCTGTGTAATAATACAGCATGCATAAGCTTAAAGGAAGCCATGTTTGATAATGGCTACGGAATGAAGAGCGAGGCATTTGTGGCCATATTTGTGTGTCCCAGCTCAACTTCCCAGAATGCAGTGTAATAACTGTTTTTCTTGGAACTCTAAACTGGAAGCAGGTTTTTTAACTTGCTTTAGACATTCAAATGTGAACACAGATGTACTTTTTATTTACTATATATATATACTAGCGAATTGCCCGTCAAAAAATGACGGCAATGAAATTGTAAGGTAGCTAATGCTGTTTAGTGTGTAATAATGAAATATATAATACATTAATAAATGAATATACTTTACCTATTTTAAAGCATTGTGTGGAAGAGCTGTGAATGTGTTTTGATGTTGCTGCAGCATTAGTGGTGGGGAGCTGCTGTGTAAGCGTGCTGAATGTGTGCAGTGTAACACTGTGCGTGCGCGAGCCCAAACCGTTGTCGTGTACTTCCGCATTGGCGTCAAATGGCGAGTAATGTGTGTTATACGTTTGTATCGGAATATCCGTAGGTGTTTTGTGGTGTTTTGCGAGTTTCTTGTGGTGTTTTGCGAGTTTAGAGTGCTGTAGCCTCGTTTTCGTTTTGTTCGGCGGCCATTTTTTCTCTCGCTTCGTTTTTTTTTTAGTCTCTAAACTGTTTTATTTGAAGTAAAATCGAGGTGTAAGTTGTATTTTTGAGGTGCTGGGTGCTCCCTCTTGGTGTAGGTAAGTTTTTTATGTATGTGGTGTGTGTATGTATTGTGTTTTACATTTTGTAATGTTCGCGAGTTGCGTCCGAGTGTTGCGAGTCCGTAATGTGTGTGAACGTGTGTCGTATGTTGTTTGCGAGTGTCGTAATGTGTGTGTCGTACTGTTTGGGTTGCGACGTGAAGTTTGCGAGGGTCGCAGTTGCTGGCAAGGAGCGCCTTCGGCGCTCCATGCCAGCAACTGCGGCCCTCGCTTTGCGAGGTCCTCAGGTGCTGGCATGGAGCGCCGTAGGCGCTCCATGCCAGCAACTGAGACCCTCGGGCAGTGCCCTCGCTTCGCGAGGGCCTCGGCTCGCTGCGCGAGCCGCGGCCCTCGCTATGCGAGGGCCGCAGCTCGCTACGCGAGTCGCGGCCCTCGCTTCGCGAGGGCCGCGACTCGCATAGCGAGCCCGCAGCGTTAGCAACAACTCGTACGCTCACAACTATATATGTGATATATATATATATATATATATATATATATATATATATATATATATCCCTAAAATCTCATTTAATAGATATGTACCGATATCAGTGTCATTATTCATACATATACACCCCTAAAATCTCATTATATAGATGTGTACATATCTCATTGTCATTTCATACATATACACCCCTAAAATCTCATTTAATAGATATGTACCTATCTCAGCATAATTATTCATACATATACACCCCTAAATCTACATATAATAGCCATTTCTGTGACAGTAAACAAAATAATACGCACAAACATTCTGGTATACAGCACCTTTTATAATTACACTAAACATATACTACAGTAAACATGGAACTGAATGTTACTATGTTGTTGTTTAGTTGTTCAGTTCTGCCCGACTCTCCATGAACCTATGGACCACAGCAGCTTTGTGTTTTTACTCATGTAACTGCCAGTAGGCAGGTCACACTTTGTTATGTAAACAAACTTAAAACTTTATATTTTTAGCAGTTATTAGTGTAATAAAAAAAAAAAAAAACATTTGACATATAATCTCATGCTCTTTCACACCATGAAGAGCACTAACAGTGAGGTAAATGGCCCTTTAGCTTAATATTAATACACAGGAACCAGTGCAATTAACATAATAACATATAGAGCTATTATCAATGTTATTTATTACACACAGAATATTAAATAAACCTTTCATATATATATATATATATATATATATATATATATATATATATTGATTGATTGATTTTTGGTCACATGGACGAACCAGCTGGACCGAGCAATGAATGGATCGCATTAGTTAGGTCCTCTGCGGGTTTCTGTGTATCGGTGCTAAGGACTCCCCTGTAAACACTGTATTAAATACTTGAACTACTACTTTAACGACTACTATAACACCACAAAGTAGATGTTTTAATTAGGTCATTAATAAGAGGCAACATTTTTTTTTTAGATGGTTTCTGGCTTAAAAATAATGAAATGCTGCAGTTCATAGGCTGGCTACTAGGGAATAACCCCCTAGAACAAGAGAGTTACAACAGGAAAAGGAACTTACACGCACAGAAAAGGCAAAAATGGGTCCATGCATTCCTTGCATACTCACTCGCTGCGGCTCCTCCACTTCACTGCCTAGGGGCTCTGATTCTGATGCGTTAAAATAGCAATATTCAACATAATACTTGCTTTAAACTTTCAGACTCTACTTCTTCTGGTCTCTGCTCACCATGAGGCCAATGGGAGGTGGAGGCTTTATCTAGCAGGTAGCTGCTAAATGTTCAGACCCAAAATCCACCCATACAGTAATCTCCACTGGTTATAGACTTGTGTTAAGGAGGTTTACCCTTGGCAATGAAGTTTGTTGTGGGGCAGCCTATGAATCATTTATTCTCATCAAATCTGATTGTTATTAATCTGATTAGATCTGTCTCTTACCCCTCTTGAGGAGCTTATCTTGATAGAGACAAGCATGAAGCTGAAGGCTGATACACTAGTCTATGATAACTCATTTAATATTGAATATTGCTAATATAAATTATTAAATATGATTTTTTTTAATGACAAATGCATAATTAAAATAACTAGATACTTTAGGTTAGGTAATTTAAAACACATTTTTAGATTACCATACTTGTGTAAACAATGGTTAGGAGTAACATTACTTCTCCAATACAAAAATGAGTAATAAGGTAGCAGAGCATCCATTCACTGCAGTGAGATAAGTTTGCAAATGGAACACTGGTCATGATTTCTTAAACTTCACAGGGACAGCAAAGTAGTTTGATAGGGCTGTGTTAGCTTGTTGTTTAGTCGTTCAGTCATGTCCAGCTCTCCATGACCCTATGGACCGCAGCATACTAGGCACATTTTGTGTCTGGTTGTGCTTATCCATAAGGTGGCAAAGATACTGGAGTGGGTTGCCAGTTCCTTCTCCAGTGGACCACAATCTATCTGACCGCTCTGCTATGACCTGTCCATCTTGGGTGACCCTACACGGTATAGCTCACAGTTTCATTGAAGTATACAAGCCCCTTCACCACAACAAGGTAGTGTTTTATTAGCCACCTCATAGAAAAAAGCCAATACCCAATGTAATATTTGTTGGTCATGGCCATTATAAACTCAATAACTGAAGATAGTGGGTGGGGCGGAGAAGCTTCTTCTACATTACTTTCTTACACATTTTAAAATATTTTTTTAACAAGCCTCTTGATATAAAAAAATATTTATGCTAGTTACTTGTTTCTGTAAAATCTACTATTAAATTTACAATAATACCAGCTCTCAGTGGCCGTTAAATCAATTTCTTTACAATATTGTACTTAAGAGTCAAGTCAGTAATTCCTTTCTAAGATTTATTGTAATAGAAATTTCCGCGTACAGAAAATAATGATGTAAAAATAGATCCAGCTTACAAAAAATAATGATGTAAAAATAGACGGATCTTACAGAAAATAATGAAATGTGACTATGTGGGACAGAATTCTTGATATACATTGTGTTGTGTAATAGGCCATAAATGAATGTACTTGATATATTCTCAGTGTTTAAATACAAAAATCAGCCACTATCTGGGAAACATATCACAGCCTGTAATACAGACCTTCATGTATCTCAAACACCCACGAACATCACACTGTGAATATAACACAGCTTGCATTCACATAATCCAATCTAACACATGCATACTCCCTACAAAGGAGATCATTACCCTGTTATATAGTATTAATACAATATATACACATACTATATGTGTCCATCCAGTACAGACATGTCCTAAATGTAATCTTTAAAACTGACCCACCTTAAGGTTCAGGCAACATAAACAATGGTGCGATTACATCCTAATGTGACTGCAAACATATATGTGTCCATAACAGTGTGTGTACAACAATTAATACTACTTTCCTGTTTTGTCCCTGCCAGCAGTGGAGTGCAGCAGCCACTAGGTGACACAGCGGTGTTGCTCCAAGACTTTCTTACATTTTTTAGGGTGAAGGTTAGGTTTAGGGTTAGACTTAGTGTTAGGGTAGTGGCAGATGATAAGCTGTACATAGCAAAGTAGTGGGCCACTGTGCAAGCCACTATTTTACTATGTAAAGCTTATCAACTGCCACTACCCTAGCTGTGAACTCTAACCCCTAATTGTATCCATCATTCTAACAGAAAATTGAACAAAGTTTCGGTGCTGTGCCACCTAGTGACAGCTGCACGCCATTGACGGGGACAAAACAGGAAAGGTCCCAGATATGTAAGAATTCAGACAGCAATTAATATGGAGGAACATGCCCAAATGAGATGAAGGGTGAGGATGTTGGTTCATTGCTCCAGTTACCATTACCTGTCAGAATAAATGTTTATTTATGAACAACTGTGTATCTTAAATAAAGTCGGTCCTTTCCCTCTTCGCCATCACAAAATCTGACAGCTGCAGTTCCGCCTCCGGCCAACAGATGGCGCTGATTTAAGCATATACGGCGCGCTGACAGAAAAGGCCTTGAGCTATAAGAGGCGGGTCCGAGGCCCTGAGGGGCCGTGTGCCCGCGCCGAACATAGCGATGGCCTTGCTGTCGATTCAGCGTTGTCGAGTTGCGCCACGTCGGAGGGGAGAATAGTTATTTGCCTTCCCTGGAACTTGATGGTGCCTGAGAACTCACAACGCCCTCTGGCGGATGGCACCTGTAACTGCAGCTGTCAGTGTTGCAGAAGAAATGCGCAGGCAAAGAGGGATAGATCCATAAAGTTTGTACATTAAATAGGGGGGCACAGGGGAGGATTTTATCTTTCCACGCTCTGCCGTACCCGCTAAAAACAGTCTTGCCAATACATACCACATTTTCAGGATATGTCATTTGAGCACAGTTAGATTAATTAGTGCCTCAGTCGTTTTGATTTAATTACCAGTGCAGGAATATCCCAAAAATGTGGCCTAGATTTAGGGATGTGGTAGCCAAATAATTGTGAGGGTGGTGGTATATCTCAGGGGTGGGCAAGTTCAATCCTGGAGACTACCACACATGCCAGGGTTTGAGGATATCCCTTTTGTGCACAGGTGAATCATTCCCTTCTTTAGTCATCCTGATTGACTCACCTATGCACATAAAGGATATCCCCAAATCCTGGCCTGTGTGGGTCTCTCCAAGACCAAACTTGCCCACCCCTCGTATAGCTCATTGTATACACAGACAACAAAACAGCTTCTATACACATGCATACACACAGTTGTGGGGCTACTACTATTACAGCAGGTGCAAAGCACAGGGGCCTACTACAGTGTAGGGGCCCTCTGTTACTTGGAGTAAAGCACGTCTCTTAATTTATTGAGGTGATTTAACCACCTACACATATTTGTGTCTTCTTTAATAGCCCATAGTGGCACCTACCTTTTTATATTGAAAAGATGCAAAGGGGGTCACCAAATTATTTTTGCACCCAGGACCTCCATTCACTAGCTCCAACATTGCATACACACACTGGAACATTGGGGGGAGTTGTCCTTCTCACCCCCTAGCCAGTCCCTACACCAATGACTATACAGGAACTCTATGTGCTGGTAATGATTACATGGATTATCGATTTTTAGATTTATCTGAAAAATCTCTGTGAGATTTGGGAGTTCTGGTAAAAAAAGGTCTAACTCTAATCTGAATCTGGGACTAACTACAAATTAACTTTGATATGTGATTATTAATTACATCAGGGGTTCCTTTTTTTTTTTTTTTTTTTTTTAAAGTCTTTCTGCCAATTTCTCACGATGATGTGACCTTTTAAAATTAATGAACACTATGTTAGTTTCGGTAAAACTGCTGGCAAGTTTAGATGCCTAAACTTGGGTTTTTAGCCTTTGGTAGGAATTAAATCCAGGATATCATAAGTGATAACTTTGTCAAAATGTATTTTTCTTTACTGGTTCTTCAGTCAAATTTGCCAATTTTAGATGCCACATCCCCATTATACAAATACATGTTTCAAATGCTAGATCTCACTGCAACATAATTAATCAAAAAGTTTAAACAAATGAGGCTGTATTATTTTTGCATTTTTGTTTGTTTGCATTCTAAATATGTTTTTCTTATTTTCATGTATAGTTCTTCATAATAGTTGGTCCTATCCTGTTATGGTAGCGCAGCAGTAGTGTCGGTGAGCATCCGCTAGATGGCGCTGCTGATATTCTGGTGCAATATCATAGAGTCAAGGCTTAGCTAAACAGTTAGGGTGAGGGTAAAGGTTAGTTCAAGCATTAGGCTAACATTATAAGCTTATAACTTTCTCACATATTAGCAGTGCTGCAAAATATCAGCAGCGCCATCTAGAGGTTGGAGGCCACACTGCAGCAGCGGACCTGTCCAGACACCATAACAGGATAGAATCTAATAGTTTACTTTCAATACAGAACTAATACTATATACCTCTTCTGGATTGCTACCTTGTTGCGGTGAAGGGCCTTGTGTACCTTAATGAAGCTGTGAGCTATACCATGTAGGATCACCCAAGATGGGCAGGTTATAGCAGAGAGGTCAGACAAATTGTGGTACAATTGAGAAGAAACTGGCAACCCACTCCAGTGTCTTTGCCAAGATAACCTCGTGGATCAGTACAACCAGAGACATAACTGTGACTGGTATACTGCGGTCCATAGGGTCACGAAGAATCGGACATGACTTAATGCCTAAACAACAACAACAATAGGTCCTTTCCTCTTATGGTAGCCCAGCACAAGGTAGCAGCAGTGGCAGTGAGCATCCACTAGATGGTGCTGCCGATATTCCAGGGACATATCATAGAATCAAGGCTTAGGTAAACGGTTAGGGTTAGTTCAAGGGTTAGGCTAACATTATAAGCTTAAAACTTCTCCCACATAATGGCAGCGATGCAAAATATCAGCAGCAACATCTAGCGGACATGTCCCAACACCCTAACAGGATAGATCCCTAAAATACTATACACACAGATACTATATGTGCCTACCTGGCACAGGCATGCCCAAGTTTAGACCTCCGTGCCCAAGCCAGATCACATTGGCAGGATTTTCTTCTTTGAATACAGATGGATCCATCATTGCCTCTGTTATTATGAGTTACTCACCTGTGCTGGCAGCCTTAATAATCCCCTAGGAACTAGTATATTTTTATGACATAGATAAAATAGATTTTGTGCTTTAGACATATATATAACTAACATGCTGAGGCTTCTGGAGATCTGCAGGTCAAAAAAGAAAAATATAGAAAATATACAGATAAAAAAACTTTTATCATTGCATATTTTTAGATGCCCTGCATAAAATATATCCCCTTCTGCATCGCTATCTTGTCATGGTGAAGAAGCTTGTGTATGTCAATGAAGCTGTGAGCTATATCATGTAGGGTCACTCAAGATGGGCAGGTCATAGCAGAGGGGTCAGACAAATCGCGATCCACTGGAGTAGGAACTGGCAACCCACTCCAGTATCTTTGACAAGAAAACCTTATGGATGAGCAGAACCAGACGCAAGATGTGGTCCATAGGGTAATGGAGAGTCAGACACAACTAAATGACTATACAACAAATAAAATAGATTCTGCATTTCAGACATCTACAGAATATCAGTAATGTTTGGGAGATTAGCAATGGCTCACATGTGAAGTATGCAACAAACTAAAAACATCAAGGACCATGTCTCAGATCTTTCCTGTTGTATGCCAGCCACACTGCTGCACGCCCCAGGGCAGATCGGCCCACTGCGACTTTGTTCACTTTGTGGGTGTTTTTAGGGTTAATGTTTAGGGTTAGGATAATGGTAGATAATATATAGTAGAGATAACAGGAAAGAGCCAAGCATTCAACAACATGTTGCTGAGATGTGGTGGATCTAGACCAGGGGTGTCAAACTCGGTCCTGGAGGGCCACACCCAGGCCTGGATTTGTGGATATCCTTGCTACAAGCAGGTGAGACTATTGCTTCTGCAGTCATCCTGACTGACTCACCTATACACAGAAAGGAAATCCTCAAATCCAGGCCTGGGTGTGGCCCTCCAGGACCGAGTTGGACACCCCTGATCTAGACTATTTGGAAGCCGCATCCCGTCAGAACACTGGGGTGTGAGGCTGCGTCACAGTACCACCTGGTGGTACAAAACATTTACTGCTGGCAAAGAACTATTCCATCCTCCGACGTGGCGCAACTCAAACAGTACGGCACGGGCACTCGGCCCCCCGGGGCCTCAGGCGCGCCTGTCATAGCTTAAGGCCTCTTCTGTCCGCGCGCATTATGAGCCAGATCGGAGGATAAAATAGTTCTTTGCTGCACACCCTAGTGTTCTGACAGGATGCGGCTTCCAAATAGACTAGGACCGATGTGGTCCCTGATAGGCTAGGACACCACACTGCACATCCAGCCTTAC
This sequence comes from Discoglossus pictus, assembly GCA_027410445.1. Classification (NCBI taxonomy): domain Eukaryota; kingdom Metazoa; phylum Chordata; class Amphibia; order Anura; family Alytidae; genus Discoglossus; species Discoglossus pictus. The sequence continues at coordinate 48,219,507 of CM050167.1, read as the reverse complement.
AGAGTCTGTGTCTGCATACGCTGCAGTGGGCAGAACCATACAGGGGCTATTTGCATTATTTTACTCATTACAAATCGAGCGCTTTATTGCTTCTTAGAAAAAAAAAAGTACATACAATTAAATAAATACATAGGCAAATGATATACCTAGTAACCTTCTATAGTCAGAATTCCTAAATAGTTAAACAGCTACCAGATAACTCAAATGGTTTCTACAGAAACAATCTGAGTCATGTGACAGGGGTCAGGAGACAGACTCGGCAGGTTAACATTAATTTCAAGCCATTTTATTTACAGGGGCTTTATTGATGAATTTATTAACAAATATATCTTGAACTAACAAGTGGTGAACTAGATACTCACAGCACTGTCCCTGGTTCTTACACCGGCCCTTTAAGTTACGACAGATGGACATTATTGTGACCATTTAACAGAAAATTATGAATTTCATGCAAATTTATCTTGGATTTCCAGGGGCATTCTTTCTCAAATTCAACTGCCAGACATTTGCAAACTGTAAGGTAAGTATATTAATGTTTATTTTGGGGGTTTTGTTCATGCAAAAAATGTTTTCCTAAACTACTAATTCTCCTCTAACAGATGCAGCCATAATACATGAAACTTATATATACGTCTTCTGGTGGTACAGTGGTTAGGATTTTCTGCTTTCACTGCTGTGACCTGGGTTCGATTACAGTCAGGGAACCAAGAGGTCACACCACCCTGAAGCCACGCAGGGTTGGGCATGGTCGGTACTTGGATGGGAGATCACCTAGGAATACCAGGAGCTGTGTGCTGTCGCCCACTGGAGCAGGAACTGGCAACCCACTCCAGTATCTCTGCTATGAAAACCAAGTGGCGCATCATGACCATGGACATAAAGATGTGCCTGGTGTTTTACAGTCCATTAGGTCACTGAGAGTTGGACATGACTGAATGACAAAACAAAATGTCTGTACATGATAACTGCGAACAGTGTACATTGTCCTTGTGTACAAGTAGTTGGAATATCAGCACCATGTGATTGTGAATGGGCTTTTGAACCAGTTAATCATTATGGAGTTTTCACACACTTGGAGTTATTAATTAAGCTGCAGTAGTGGTAATCAGAATGCTAAAGGATTAACACCACTCAAGGTAATCACATACTAATGGTTAATGATCCACTTACTAAAGGGAGCAATAATATTGAACTTTCTTAATGTGAGTTTTCCTTTAAGGATTAGGATCTATCTTTTTATGTTGTCGGGACAGTTTCGCTGCTGCGGTGCGGCCTCCAACCGCTAGATGGCGCTGCCAATATTTTGCAGTGCTGCCGATATGTGAGAGAAGTTTTAAGCTTATAATGTTAGCCTAACCCTAACCCTAACAGTTTACCTAAGCCTTGACGCTATGATATGGCACCAGAATATTGGCAGCTCCATCTAGCGGATGCTCACCGCCACTGCTGCTGCCTTGTGCTGCGCTACCATAAGAGGATAGGACCAAGGCTTAAAATGAACATGATTGCTAAAGACTGCTCCAGATCATTGTGCTAAACTTAAAAAGGGCCAATGTAATGCTCCAACATTCACACTAGTATTGTTAACATTGAAGGGAACATTTGGTCCTATCCTGTTATGGTTACGGAACCATTTAGGGTTAGACTTGGGGGTTAGGGTAGTGGCAGATGATAAGCTTTACATAGTAATGCAGTGGTGCACGGTGCGCCTCTACTTCACTATGAAAAGCTTTTCATCTGCCACTACCCTAACCCCTGAATCTAACATCCACCAGAAGAACAAATTGAACAAAGTCTCTGTGAGCAACCGTCGCACCACCTAGTGGCCGCTACATGCCACTGCTGGATGGCACAAAACAGAAAAGATCCAACCCATGGACTAAAATGGTAATTTTATTAACAACTTTGGGTCATTTCCCTCTTCACCATCGCAAAATCTGACAGCTGCAGTTCTGCCACCGGTCGACAGATGGCACTGCCAATTTTAGCATATAAGGCGCGCCGATAGAAGAGGCCTTGAGCTCACGACCGAGGCCCTGGGGGCCACGCCCGAGGCCCTGGGGGACCGAGTGCCCGCACCGAACATAGCGATGGCCTCGCTGTCGATTCAGGGCCGTCGAGTTGCGCCACGTCGGAGGAGAGAATAGTTCTTTGCTTTCCCTGGAACTTGATGGTCCCTGAAAACTCACCTCTGGCGGATGGCACCTGTAACTGCAGCTGTCAGTGCTGCAGAAGAAATGCGCAGGCAAAGAGGGATAGTCCCAACTCTGTGAGTGTCATGTCTCCATTAAAAAATGTAGTGAGCACATCTCAGACCTAATTTGAATACATTAATGTTACTAAATGCCACTAAAGGTACATCCCCCCGCAGATAGCCATAGTGAACCTACCCCATGTTTTAATCACACACCTTGGCACATTGCACCACATCTTCCAGTACTATCACTACCTCCCTTTTTATTCCAACCTCCCAACATTTCAATCTGTCAAAGAGGAAGAAACCTGTACATTTTTATATGCAACTATGCTTTACAGCAGGGTTCCGTTTTCTTTTCTGAGCTGATTCTGTCTGCAACTTTCTCAGGAAGGTTTGTTCTTGTAAGCTAATGAGCTGCTGAAAGCACTGGTAGGTTTAGCTGTCATTTACAATTGTGTAGATAGAAGGGGCGGTTTAATTCCAAGTCAGGGAACCAAGAGGTCACACCACGCTGAAGCCATGCAGGGTTGGGCCTGGTCAGTACTTGGATGGGAGACCACCTAGGAACACCAGGAGCTGTATGCAGTGGCCTACTAGAGAAGGATCTGGCAGCCCAACCCCAGTATCTGCCATGAAAACCAAGTGTATCAGCATGGTGTGTTACAGTCCGTGAGGTCATGGGTAGTCAGACACGACTGATGACACAAACATTCTTTACAGCGGGTTCCCTTTTCTTTTCTGAGCTGATTCTGCTCCTACTTTCTCAGGAAGGTGTGTAAGCTAACAAGCTGTTAAACGCACTTGCAGGTTTAGCTGTCATTTATAATTGTGTAGATAGAAGCTTCCTCTTTATTCAAAGTCTTCCCAGTTTATCGGCTAACAGGGGTGGAGCTACCAGCGGTGCAGGTGGTGCAATGCACCAGGGCCCTCCTCTGAGGGGGGCAGCTATGGAAATGGGTCTTAAGAGCTTCAGCTATTGGAAAGGGTCTTGGGGAGGTGTGCTGTTATGGGAAAGGGTATTAGGGAGGGGAATTAGGGAAAGGGGTCTTGGCGAGGGGCACTGAGTGAGTTGGTGCCGAGATGGGGGACTCAGAGCGAAAAAAATGACCCCCCCCTTTGGGGGGAGGGCTCCAATTTTGTCTGTGCACCAGGGCCCTTTGTTCTCTAGCTCCACCACTGATATAATCCATTACAGCATAAGATAATAAGTTGAGGGTAATATTATTTTCTTTATTAACAAGTGTTTTTTCAGACTAGTATATTTTAAATATATTAATACAGTGTCCCTTTAATGTCGCCATATAGCGCTCCTGCCTTATAACTAGAGATACTAATGAGAAAATCTATACTTTATACGCAGACATTTCCCTCTTCTCCTAAATGATGTTCCAGTCATGAAACTTCACAGCCTAATTTATACATTTCTTACTCCTCGTAGACATCAGAGACGCGCTCCTTTCATCCCTCTGACACCAGATTCAGGTGCGTATCTCACCTCTTATCTCCCACACACATATCAGGAATAGATGCGTCTCACCCCCACCCACACAGCCGGGGAGTTTATATCAGTGGATGATGTTATTCTGAGTGACTAAATCAGCGTATGTCCAGGAAAGTCACAGCTCCATGCACTGTGTGTGTCTTGTGACAATTTATTTTATTAATAACTCATTTATCTTTATCGGTTTGTAAAAATAAAAGTGTTCACTAGAAGATATTTAAAGGCCACTGGCTGTGAAATATTAAAGAACATATTAAAGTACAATGAAAAATGATTTGACAACTTTGAGTATAATTATGTTGGGAAAGTGATATAGCTAGTTTTTTTTAATTAGAAAAAAAACACATAAATATTGATGCTTTGTTGGTTCCTGGAGGCACCATGATACTTTGGTAAAGGTTTTGTGTGTGTGTGCGCAAGAGCAGAGCTTGTATTTATTGTTGCAAGCTTATGTGTCTGTTTCTGACAATAAGAGGATGAGCGGGGTACATATCCATCCAAATTCTACAAGATCCGGTTATATGACAACCCCCTCTCCACACATACTCCTCATACTGCAAATTATCAGGGGGTATTTCCTGTTATCTGCCCACCAGCACAGGAGTGGTATACCGGTGGTGCAATATGGACTTTGTTGAATTTAATTTGTTCTTAAGTTTTAGGGTTAGGGGTTAGGGGTCAGGGTAGTGGCAGATAACACATAATAAAAAAGTGGCACCCACGTCACTAGTTTACTATGTGTTATTGACCACTACCCTAACGCTATTCCCAAACCCTAAACTCTGGCAGTGGCCAGCAGGCATGGCCGGATTACCCATTAGGCTAACTAGGCAGCCGCCCAGTGCCGCTTCCCTGTGAGTGGCACCACTTCTTAAAGAAAATTAATCCGGGCTTAAAAAAAATGAAATGTTGCAGTCCATACTTGGGGGTAACCACCTAGAACAATACAGTTCCAACAAGAAAGGGAACTTACTTGTACAGAAAAGGCAAAAATGGGTCTGTGTATACCTTGCGTACTTACTCTCAGGGGCTCCTCCACTTCACTGGCTTGGGGCTACTAAAAGGTAGATACAGCCCTGCCAGCAGGTTGGTTACATATGGCTAGCAGAGAATAGGAAGATCCCTATTATATTTATCTGCGAATGCCTTTATACTTATGGATTACATAGGTGCTAATGTTACATACTTCACAAACATGCAGTGATCCTTTAATCTGAACTTGTAATGCTTTTTCTGGCCCCTCTGGCAGTGAAATAGTTAAAATGAAATTGAAGCCTCTAGTGTTCTGCATATAGAAGAAAAAGTGACAATTGTCAAATAGTTTTTTTACATAGCAAATGAGTAATCTGAAGAATGGAAAACGGCTCCTTCCTGGCTATCACTTAAAGTGACTTTTTGGCATATATACATATTTTAACTCGCTTTATTTTATCCTCTTCATCACCACATCATATTGATATCACTTCTAAGAATCCAATAAACTAACAGCTTGTCAGTTTCTGTAACTGCCCCAATTCTTCTTGTATGCTTCCATGTGTGTTGCCATCTTTCACATCTGTGATCTGCAGCATTGCGTTCTGGGATCCTGCACCCTAATTTAGGTGACAAATGCACATGCCGTCTTGAACACCAGTGATGATTTCATCAAGTTATATTGAATAAGCTACCAGTGTTCAAGCAGAGAGTGCCTTAAATCCTGGAGTCCCACCGTCCTACTCTAGAGATAAAGGGGATCAGTTCAGAACATCATGACAATATTGCTTCATTTATTCTGTGTTCTCTGTCATTTATATTAATCTGCTCCTTTAATAAAAAAATGTTTTTGATCATTAAAGGCCAAAATAGGAAGCATCCATAATGTCCATATACATTTTGAACGTCGTCTTGAATTGCTCATACAGAAACCTATTTTTGGGCATTACTGCCCATTGAAAAAGTCTAAGTGTACGAAGCTTACATTAAGATTGTACCATCTGTACTGCAGCAAGATGTCCTGAAAATCCCTTGTGTTCCCGGCTCTAGAGGGCTGAAGCTGGATGACCCTTTTTTTTCATGTTGTAGGCCCCTACAGTACCATATAGCCACAAATTAAAGGGTCACTCAATTCAGCACCATTTGGACCACATCAAAGTAAAGATCTAAAAGCATGTTGAAATACTTTTTGAATTTTTGAAATGCATGCATTTTTCACTGAGAAATCAAATCAAATAAAATCTAAGTTTACATGTGTCACTGACTGCCCACTACCAGACCCACAGCTACAGCTCCTTGTAGTGAGCAAAAGAAAAAGGGACATGAAATGCTGGAATCACCTAAGCAGATCAGTAATGGGTTAACTGATCAGTGCGCTCAGCTATCTGTTATTACTCATGCAACAGCCAGTAGACAGGATACACTGTGTTTGTAAACAGACTTAAAACTTTTGTTATTTTTAGCTGTTATTAGTGTAATTAATGAAAAGATTATTTGTGCTCTTTAACACCATGAAGAACACTTTTTTGTGTTGTTCAGTTGTATCTGACTCTCTGTGACCTCATGGACCGCAACACACCATCACATCTTTATATCCATGGTCATGCTGATCTACTTGGTATTCATGTCAGAGATACTGCCAGTTCCTTCTCCAGTGGGCCACAGCATTTAGGCGGTCTCCCATCCCAGTACTGACCAGGCCCAACCCTGCTTGGCTTCAGAGAGATGTGACCTCTTGGTTCCCTGACTTGGAATCAAACCAAGCTTGACAGCAGTGGAAGCACCAAGCCTTAACCTCTGGACCACCAGAGAACCCAGGAACAACACTTACAAGTGAGCTAAATTGTCCTTTAAGGTAGCTCACTTTGTTTTATTAACATCCAGGAAATTATAATGACCACAACAGGCCAGGATTTGTGTTCTCTGGTGTATTAATCAATGACTCACTAATTTTTTGGAATAATTTAACCCATTTAGCAGAAATTTCCATAATACTCGCCTGTTGTGAAGTCCTAACCACTAGAGCTAGCAATCACTGGTATACTTTCTGGTTCTCATGCATTTTAGAATATATACTCCTTTCAGACAGTTACACTGAAGTAGCAGATAAATATATTTTTGGGAGAATTTCAGAAGGCAAATAAGCAATCCTCAGAAGGAAGCTTCAAAGCAAATCCAATTTTTCCAAATCAATTATTCACCGTCAAAGTGATTTTAACATGTAATCTTGGCAGAGTGGTTCTGCAGAAAAAGAAATGCCAAAGGATCATACCCTTAAAGTTAAAGGTCTATGTGACAGGAGAGCTTTATGTGCTTACTGGTGAAAGGGAAGATTAAATGTACAGGTGTTTGACGCACTTAAAGGAACACTATAATGACCCCATAACATTAAAGGGATATGGAAGTTTCCCTATTTTTACCTTTTTTTCCAATCGAACACATCCTGCTTATTTCAGACACACACATTACATTGAGTCATTCTATACACATACAGATTTATTTTATTTGGAAAAAAAATTGTTTCCACACCCCCAAAGCTGTCTACATAGGCACTCCATACTAACCAATAGAAACACTGCATTCAAGTACATTTTTAAACCCTATACTAACCTTCAAGCAAACAGCAACACAGTGCAGAGATTCAGAGCAGCACTGCCTGAGCTACTTGTGATGGAAACAAAAGACTCCACATCCCATGATGCTTTGCCACAGAGACTGAATCCCCAGACATTGCTCTAATGTTCTAGCTGCCTCTGATTGGCCATAATGAATTATGAATTGTATGCTAATTTAGCTTGGATTTTCAGGGGCATTCCGTCTTAAACTCAACTGCCAGAAAACTGAAGACATTTGCAAACTTTAGGGTAAGTTTATTAATGTTGCTACTGATTCTCCTCTATCCGATGCATTCATAAGCCATGAAACTTATATATACCTTTAAACATGAGTATTAAAAACAAATTGCAATTCATTAAGAAAGTAGATTTTTTTTTGTCAAAAGACTCACATTAAAAGCCGCTGTTTTCTATTAAATGTTCTGCTTTATCTTTTTATGACAGTAACAGAAAGTGAGGCACATTTTCCTAGACTGTGTCAGTAATGCTGTGTAGTAAACAGGCATCTGCATGGTAGTTACCTGCAGGTTGTGTATCTAGTAAAAGTTGACATTATCCACATAAAGTCTGGATACAATCAGAAATTAAACCTAATTACTGATTACTATGGGATTTCTGACACACACAGTAAGTAGCAGAACTAGTGAATGGACGGCGCTGAGGGAAAAAAAAAAAATGTGGGCCCCCTGGGGGAGCACTGCCCAAGAATTATTTTTGTGTTGGGCTCAGCAAACTCTGCACCATACCATTGTGTTAGTATTTAATGAATACAATTTACTGAAATTCCTATCTGCACATGCTCAACCGGATAGAGGCAACTGCGTTGAGACTGAGAACAATGTCCATCATTGCAACTGCTATTTCACTGTGTAAGCCCCCTGGGATTTATTAGTAATGATTAGTAATGGATTAATTAGAAAGGCTGAATGCATATACCAGGATGTTTTTTGTCCTTGCAACACTGTGATTGGCTGATAACTAGCATTATAAGATGTTCTCTGTAAAAGAGAACTGGTAGGGGGAATTGCAGCATTTGCATTTGTTTTCTTGTGGGGCAGCTTTACGATGAGTTTGTTGTCGTTTAGTGGTTCCGTCATGTCTGACTCTCTGTGATCCTATGGACCGCAGCATATTGTGTCTAGTTGTGCTTGTCAATAAGGTTTTCTTGGCAAAGATACTGGAATGGGTTGTCAGTTCCTTCTTTAATGGACCACAATTTGTCTGACCTCCGCTATGACCTGCTCATCTTGGGTGACCCTACATGGTATCATTGAAGTACACAAGCTCCTTCACCACAACAAGGTAGCGATCCAAAAGGCATATGACGAGTTTACTACATATTAAAAGTGTTTGTTATAATATACTAGTTAGATACTTTTGCTGCTTCCAAAGCAAACATTATAGAGCCTCTTTAATAAAAAGAAGGGAAAAAATCCTTTTAATCTTCCTAATAAGTGACCCATATAAAAGTAGCAGCCCACGCTTTAACATTGACATTTATTTTACAGCAATACCGCTTTGTACGAACTGTTAAGTTGAAATGCTAAGGGAGATTAGGCACGAGAAAGCTGGGGACGTTCTACCCAAGCGATTTCAAGCATATTTTTATGAATAGGCCATAGAGACTAGAAGGCAGCGGCCATTCTTATGTCATTCATTTATGTCTGAGGAGACGTTCACAGCTCTGCAGCGCCATCTAGTAGTGGAGAGAGGCAATGTCATGTGTCTAATCATTGCAGATAATAATAATAAAAAATATAATTATTAATAATAATCAAAAAATGATTTATTATTATTAATATTATTATCCTTTTATATGTAAAACACTAGCATATTCTGTAGGGCTATACAGGGGTTAAATACAAATAAAAATACTGTTTTTTTTTTTTTAAATAGTCTTTTATTAGAAGGCAAATGCACAATAAAACATTTAACACAACTGTAGTTAGTCAGTTAAGATATACTAACATGTACAATACAATATTTTCCCATCATAGACTGACTAGGCCTTCCATTTTTCCTTTTTTAGTTATTAAGGTAACATGAGTCACAGTTGACATTTCAATGGAAATAACATAACAAAATGAAAAGAGAGACAGAAAGAAAAAATAAAAATAAAAATAAAAATAAATAATAAAAATAAAAAAAATAAAAAATCAGAAAAGAAAAAGAGAACAACAACACAAGATAAAACGTCCAATGAGCACAAATAAAAAAGAGAATGCTATAATTATCAGAATAATTAGCTAGACCATTACACTGCTATCTTCACATAAAGTATAGAGCTTAATCTAGTATATCCACCCCTAAGAGCACACAACACATACCTCGTTAAAGACATCCCAGTACAGCCGACACCCACCTCCACCGCTCTGTCAGTAGATTTCCGGACCCCCCCCTCGCCTCCAGCTCCTCCATCAGGTCTCCTTTGCCAAAGTGTAGAGATTGTATGATATGATATGTTGTCATACTAAGGGAATACTGAATGAAGAAGCCAACCAGGGATCCCAAATTGCTTGGAATTGGGTAATGTCGTCTAGTATGACATAAGTTAACCGCTCATTTATAAGTAAATGATTGATCTTACCAATCACCTCCGTAAAGTTAAGAGTCTCTTTCTTCCAACTCCTGGCTATGTGTGTCTTAGTAGCTAACGCCATTAATTGGTATAGTTTATTCTGCGTTTTAGATAAATCCGTAACACGAATCCCTAGCAAACAAGACTCCATTGAGGGCGTAACTGCCTTGTGGAAGAGTGCGGAGGCTAATTGGGCTAATTGCCCCCAAATTTTCTGAACGGATGGACATGACCACCATGTGTGTATATGATCCCCTATACTTTGGCACCCCCTAAAGCATTTATTGCTCTCTGACGGTTTGAATTTCTGTAATTTGTCAGGTGTACAGTAGACTCTATGCAAAACTTTGATGGACGTCTCCAGTAAGGCCGAATTAAGAGAACCTCTAGAGAGATTGGAGCAGGATTCTGACCATTTACCCCAGTCCCACTCCACCCCAAGATCCCTCTCCCATTGTATAAAATACCTGGGTTTTTGGTCGCTTGTAGAGTTAAGAAAGGTGTCGTAAAGTGAACCCAGAATACCCTTGGTAAGGGGTAGACTTTTACATATAACGGACATCCAGGAGGCCCTAGGATGTCCAAGTTCTCTTGAGCTCTTACTGACCCAGCTCCTAATTTTCAAATAATTATAGAATTCTGTGACAGGTAGGTCGTGGGTTGTACAGAATTGGTCGTATGTCAGCAAGCTATCGCTAAGAAACCAGCTCCCTACGCGGTCCAAGTTTCTAGAAGTCCACCAGAATCTAGAGATGTCATTCGAGTCTGCCAGGATTTGTGGAAAAGACATGACTGACATCATTGGGGATAGTCCTGTAGGGAGTAACCGCCTGGATTTAGAGTTGGCCCACCCCCATGCACGAAGGGTTTGTGAAATCATGGGATTTTGATGGGTTGTGAATGGGGCTAGTTCTTTTGGGATCCATATCAGCTTATCCCAACTGTGGGGGAACATTTGCTGGTTTTCCATAAAAACCCAGGCTGGCTGATGTGTTTTAGAGTGTGCCCTGGGAAGGTGGGCCAATTGAGCGGCTTTAAGATATAGCTTTAAATTCGGGCAAGCAAGTCCTCCTCTATTTTTCTGCCTATACATCACCTGTCTAGAGATACGAGGGCGTTTATTTCCCCATATAAACCTAAACATGTTATTCTGGAACCTGTCAAGGTCTGTAGGTGAGATTGGGATGGGAATGGTTCGAAAGAGATACAGAACTTTGGGTAGAATGCTCATTTTAGCCGCCGCTATGCGACCCGTCCAAGAAATGTTGTAGTTCGACCATCTCTGCATGTCATCGGTCAAAGATTTGTATATAGGCGGGAAATTAGCCTTATATAGGTCAGCTATATTAGATGTAAGTTTGACTCCTAGGTATTTTACATGGCGTGCGGGCCAGACAAAATTATAGTCAGATTTGAGAGAGTCAATCTCCGATTGTGTCATACCCAACCCCATTGCCTCCGTTTTCTCTACATTTAGTTTAAGACCTGAGATATTACTAAATTCAGTTATAGTTGACATAAGAGTTGGGATCGATTGAAGGGGCTTGGTCAAGGTGCATAATATATCGTCAGCAAAAAGAGAGCATTTAAAGTGCTGATGACCCACTGGAATCCCAAATATGCCTGCATGAGATCTAATCGCCTGTGCAAGAGGTTCCATGGCAAGCGCAAATAGTAGTGGTGAGAGTGGGCACCCCTGTCTGGTCCCTCTTAAAAATACTGTTTTAAACACATTGCAAAAAATGGAGGGCCCTATCTGTGAGCTTAAAACCTTACTTACATGGGGCTAGCTAGCGCATATCATCATTGTTTAGTCTTTCGATCATGTCCGACTCTCCATTACCCTATGAACCCCAGCACGCCAGGCACAACTATCATTCTGTTTCTGGTCGTGCTTATTCATAAGGTGAACTGTATTAATGTGTTTTTAGTTTCGTATTACTAGCAGAAATAATACATTATAGTGCAGGCCGTTAGAAGAACTCCCTATTGGTGGATACTGTTCTGCACCATCGTGTAGAGCAGTCAAAATTAGATAGAAACGGTGTAAAGATGATAAGCCTTACATAGTAAAATAGTGGCTTTACTATATAAAGCTTATTATCTGCCACTGTGTATGTGTGTTTGCATCGTTCAGTCGTATCCGAATCTCCATGACCTCATGAACCACAACACATCATGCTGATCCACTTGGTTTTCATGGCAGAGATGCTGGAGTGGGTTGCTAGTTCCATCTCCAGTGGGCCACAGCTCCTGGTATTCCTAGGTGGTCTTCCATCCACGCTGGTGGGAACAAAACAGGAAAGGTCCACCATATTACATAAAAACTCATATAAAACAGTAATATATGCACCAGTTTTAAACATTTGTGCAGTTATTTTCACATGAGTTTCAGTACTTTGTTTGATGTCGATCTGCACTGATAAATTCAGCGACATTTTAATAAAATCAATTTGTTAATGTGGCAAATGTACATTCAAACTTGAGAGAAAAGAAGGTTGCCATAAAAGTACAAGCTTTCTTCAACTTGCACTAGTCTACACTTAGATAAACAACTTTGCAATAAACTTTTTATGTGATTTCCTTGACAATTCATAGTTTTTAAATGTGAGTTCTTGCTTTCTTGCTCTTCACAACATACAGCTTCTATCCAAGTAGTAATTTATACGAATATTGGCAGAGTATAATTAAATCCATGCCGTGAACTGAATGGATATTTTATCAATAGTGTTGTGATTGCCCTGTGTCTATTTTAAAATTGTGTCCAATATTGTATTGTTTTGAAAAAGCTACTGTCACAGAGGGCTTAAAAACTTTTTTTTGTAACCTTTGCAGCACTTATTTAATTATTAAATTGTTGGTAATGTGTACTTTATTCCAGAAAAAGCGCAAAACATGAACAAGAGGGCATGATTTGAAGTTGGAAGACGTATTGGTGATTAAGGAAATGGTAGTCGACAACTTGAACAGCCTTCCAGTGAAGTGATAGGGTGAAATCCAGCATCACTTTTAGGTAGACAGGATGGGCAGACTAAATGCCCTTTTGGCTCTTTTTCTAAACAATAGAGGCATTTGTTTAAAATTCTAAAATATCTTATCTGCTTTAAAGTGTTGTTCTTCAAAAAAAGGTATATATTTGTTGGGAAAAGAATATAAAATGTATTGTATATATATTACTTTTAAAGGTATATAGACATAGCAGGTATTATGCATCTGATAGAGGAGAATTGGTACTGTATGCAAACATTTATTGTATTATAAAATACCAAAATAAACATTAATAAACTTACCCTAAAGTTTGCAAATTTCTTTAGTTTTCTGGCAGTTGATTTTGAGATTGAATGCACCAGAAAATTCAAGCAAAATTAGCATAAAATTCATCATTTGTTTTGGCCAATCAGAAGCAGGTACAACAATGTAGCAATGTCTGGGGATCAGTCTCTTTGGCAAAGTGTCATGGGATGTGTAGTTTTTTGTTCCCACTACAAAGAAGCAGATTCAGGCAAGGTTGCATTGGATCTCTGTATTCAGCTGCCACTGGCTTGAAAGTTAGTATAGGGTTAAAAAACATACTTGAATACAGTGTTTCTATTGGTAGATACCAGATGCCTATGTAAGCAGGTCTGGGGGTGTGGAAACCATTTTCTTTTTTAATAAAATAAATTGGTATGTGTATAGAATGACTCAATGTAATGTGTGTTTCTGATATGAGCAACGTGTTAGATTAGAAAAAGGTAAAAACAGGGAAACTTGGGGGCCTAGTCTATTTGTAAGCCGCATCCCGTCAGAACACTGGGGTGTGCGACTGCGCCACAGCACCACCTGGTGGTGTAAAACATTTACTGCAGGCAAATAACTATTCCATCCTCTGATCTGGCTCTTAATGCTCGCCGACAGAAGAGGCCTTGTTCTATGAGAGGCTCGCCCGAGGCCCTGGGGGGCCGAGTGCCTACACCGAACATAGTGATGGCCTCGCTGTCGACTCAGCGCATTTCAAGATGCTCCACGTCTGAGGATGGAATAGTTCTTTGCCTGCAGTAATTTTGTTGCACCACCAAGTGGAGCTGTGGCGCAACCGCACTCCCCAGTGTTCTGACGGGAAGCGGCTTCCAAATAGACTAGATCCAAACTTAGATATGCCTTTAAGCGTTTTATTAAAAAAAATACATCAAGAATATTTAAACCTAACCGGGTCTATGATGTGCTTTGAGGTCACACTCATAGCTAATAGGGTGTTTGTGGTAAGTAAACTTGTATTTATGATCAATCAAGCAATGGGCGTCCTGTCCTAATGCTGTGCCATTAACATGCTCCACATACAGATTGTGATACCACGGCTCCCATTCGCTTCAGCAGAAAATCTCTGGAAGCAAGACTGGGAGTGTCTGGAATACATTAAAGGCTGGAGCTGTCCAACAAAGAAGCACTGCTTTACATGGACCCCGTAGCTGCAGATGTTCTATCATGTTATAACATTACATTTATTAAGAAAAATGTGTGTAGCGGATGGCCCTGGGCTGTCCTGCAATTTAAGCTGCATTCGCATAACTGTATGTTGTACTTGTGTTAAAAGAAATGTATGTTGGTTTATGCTCTGCAGAATATTAGCCAGACTATGGCAGACCTAGGCTAATAGATAATCCTGTTACAGATAAGGAGGTCTATTCATTCTCAAACATAAGAACAAAGAAGGATTATCTAATCATTGTCTGATTATATCAAGTTGCCTCAGGGAGGTGTGACTCACCTATTGTCCCTAAATGTGTATTGTATGGCCAACTATGGAGAATATGTGAAATGTCTGTGTGTTATGTGTAAAATATACTTTTATTAACTTTTGAACCCCTGGTCTGATTCATGCCATTTTTTAATATGTTGTTCCCCTGGGGGAGAGCTATTGAACGGTGCTGGACTTAAAGGTGTACCCCCTGTTTTTGGGGTACATCCAGAATGTGGTTAAAATTGGGTCTGTTTTAATTGTGTTACCTGTTATCTGAGGGGAGGAGACGTGGGGGTTGAACCATGTATATAATTGGCTGTGATAATTATGTGGGTGTAGCCCTTCAGAGGGCACCATGGCATAAAAGGAGATTCCCTGTCATTAAAGATTTAGTTCTGCTCCTGAAACTGTGTGTCGTCCAGTTATTGGGATTACGGTTGGGATATTGCTATTATTTTACCTGTTGGAAACCTTGCCTGTGGATTTACCATTTACTTGTTCCTGAGCCTCACTGGGATTATAAGCGGAGATAACCTGGGGAATATTGCCTCTCCGCTACATTGGTTGGCAGCGCTGGGATCCAGACTCACAGAGGAACAAGCATAAATGGAGTACGGATGGAGATTGATTTTGCCACACTAAGAACGCTCCACGCTAAAAGACCTCCTGGAGGCAAGGGGTATACAAGCCAGCAATAAGAAGAAAGCGGTACTCATTACTGAGCTGATGGAGGAGTACCGAATGGACGGAGATTCGGTTCCCGAACAGGGGGATTCGGGAGAAAATTCAGAAAAAGTGGAGTTCCGGAGGCAGGTACAATTTCGGCTGTCTTTTTATGGGGAACAACCTCCAACAGAAATTATTTCAAGGACCGTGACAGAAGTCCAGGAATTTATGTTGAGGAAACAATAAATATGCCACAAGAAGGTAAGCCTAAGATACCATACCAGGCTTTTAAAACGTATGTGGAGGCAGAGGAAGATATAGACGCTTTCCTGCAGGATTTTGAAAGACTGTGTGCCCTGCATAGAATCAGCACAGAGGACTGGGTACCAATTTTGGCAGGAAGGCTAACGGGGAGGGCAGCCGAGGCATATCGTACTGTACCTAATGAGGAAATAAGGAACTATAACAAAGTAAAGGAAATTATTCTGGCCAGGTATGCTATAACACCAGAAGCATACTGGCGGAGATTCAGGGACTTAAAGAAGGTGTAAAAAGACTCACACGCAGAGTGGGCATGCAGGCTACAAAGGGCAGCACTTGAGTGGGTACAAGCGAGCAAGGCACGGTCCATGGAGGATGTGATACAGATGATGCTGTTGGAGCAGTTTTATGAGGGAGTAACTGGCGAGGTACAAGAGTGGGTAAGAGACCGAAACCCTACCTCCCTCACCGAAGCTGCCAGGAAGGCAGATGAGTACCTAGATGCACGCAGGCAGCAAAAACCTGTAACACCAAAGACTCCTTTTAAAACCTTTGGGGGAACCAGCTACACCCCAGCCCCACCGAGAACACTGCCACCACCACCACCGCCCGCTGCACAGCCACGTTTCCGCCAGCCCGCTTCTGGCCCCTGTCACCACTGCCAGAAATGGGGACACTATAAAAGGGAATGTCCCCAGCTGCGAGACCGGTCCACCTGCATACGTCCAGGCCCACCACCACCACCGCCCGCTGCACAGCCACGTTTCCGCCAGCCCGCTTCTGGCCCCTGTCACCACTGCCAGAAATGGGGACACTATAAAAGGGAATGTCCCCAGCTGCGAGACCGGTCCACCTGGATACGTCCAGGCCCACCACCACCACCAAGAGCAGCCACCGCCCACCACTACCAGGACATAGTAGCCACGCCATATAGTTCAGCTGTTCCCATTACAACCGAGGAACAATGGGAGGTGCTGCACGAGGCAGATCCAGTCCAGGCCAATGCTGATAATCGGCAGCATCACAGGCAGACCGTGTACCTGGAGGGTAAAGCGGTCCCAAGGGCTGCGAGACTCAGGGGCTACCATCACCTTGGTAAAAAGTCACCTGGTTTCAGACCAGGCTAAACCTAACAAGACTGTGGTCGTCAGGGTAGCCGGGGGAGCAGTATACCGGCTACCCACTGCAAGGGTTCATTTGCATTGGGGAGCGGGGGCAGGGCATGTGGAGGTGGGGTTGATGCCGCAGTTACCAGCGGAGGTTTTATTTGGGAACGATCTGGGGAGGCTCACGTCTGCTTTTGAGCCCCAGACCCCCACAACAGGAGAAGCTTATCCTGTGGTCACCCGACAACAGACCTTCACCCAGGACTACAACACACTCCCGGAGGTTCAGACGCTTCTATGTTCGGATTGGGAGCAGTACTGAGCCAAGTCGGGGCCGATGGCGGAGAACATCCCGTGGCTTACATCAATCACAAGCTGTTACCTCGAGAAGTAAGCTACGCCGCCATCGAGAAGGAATGCCTGGCTGTGGTGTGGGCCTTAAAGAAACTGCAGCCGTATTTATATGGACAGCCCTTTTCATTACTCACGGATCACAACCCGCTGGTATGGCTAAACCGGGTGGCTGGGGACAATGCCAGGCTGCCAGGCTGGAGTTTGGCGCTGCAGCCTTTTGACTTTAATATCCAGTACCGACCGGGTAAACAGAATGGGAATGCCGACGGGTTGTCAAGACAAACTGACCTGGAAAAATGATCTGTGAGTCCCCGGACATCCCCAAGCCGATCCGTAGTGGATCAGACTGTGTATGCCGGCTTGTGGGCAAGGGGGAGTAGTGTAGCGGATGGCCCTGGGCTGTCCTGCAATTTACTGTGAATAAGCTGCATTCGCATAACTGTATGTTGTACTTGTGTTAAAAGAAATGTATGTTGGTTTATGCTCTGCAGAATATTAGCCAGACTATGGCAGACCTAGGCTAATAGATAATCCTGTTACAGATAAGGAGGTCTATTCATTCTCAAACATAAGAACAAAGAAGGATTATCTAATCATTGTCTGATTATATCAAGTTGCCTCAGAGAGGTGTGACTCACCTATTGTCCCTAAATATGTATTGTATGGCCAACTATGGAGAATATGTGAAATGTCTGTGTGTTATGTGTAAAAGATACTTTTACTAACTTTTGAACCCCTGGTCTGATTCATGCCATTTTTTAATATGTTGTTCCCCTGGGGGAGAGCTATTGAACGGTGCTGGACTTAAAGGTGTACCCCCTGTTTTTGGGGTACATCCAGAATGTGGTTAAAATTGGGTCTGTTTTAATTGTGTTACCTGTTATCTGAGGGGAGGAGACGTGGGGGTTGAACCATGTATATAATTGGCTGTGATAATTATGTGGGTGTAGCCCTTCAGAGGGCACCATGGCATAAAAGGAGATTCCCTGTCATTAAAGATTTAGTTCTGCTCCTGAAACTGTGTGTCGTCCAGTTATTGGGATTACGGTTGGGATATTGCTATTATTTTACCTGTTGGAAACCTTGCCTGTGGATTTACCATTTACTTGTTCCTGAGCCTCACTGGGATTATAAGCGGAGATAACCTGGGGAATATTGCCTCTCCGCTACAATGTGTGGTCTATGTTGAATAAAAAATATGTTAAATGGACACTGACGTCATCATTGGTGCTCTGCATCAGATAGGATGTGGGAAAGCAAGTGGTAAAAGTGCTTTTGTTTTTACAATTGCTTCTAAATTAACTTATGAGCATTTATGTGTATTGGTGTTAGGCTGTTGCTGACCTCTGCTCTGGCAGAATACATAATGAGCTGCAGCAGGTATGCAGGTTTGGGAAGAACTGATACATTTTGAGTATTAGTGTTATGTTAGATATATTGTCCATTTTCACATACTGGAAAATATGTGGATGTTTAGTCTAGAGCAGGGGTGGGCCAGTTTGGTCCTGGAGAGCCTGGATTTGAAGATATCCTTTTTGTGCACCGGTGAGCCATCAGGATGACTGAAGAAGTGATTGACTCACCTGTGCACAGCAGGGATATCCACAAATCCAGGCATGTGAGTGGCCCTCCAGGACCAAACTTGCCCACTCCTGGTCTAGTGGTAAGTTCAAGTAGCTATCAAGTTGCAGTGTCTTGTTTGATTCCTCCTTATAATTTTTTTATAAATAATAATTTGTATTTTCTTGTAAGTTATACCATGCAACACAAAGCTCACATGTATGTAAGTATTATATATATATATATATATATATATATATATATATATATATATATAATATGTTTGTATGGCTCTGCCCTTTTAAACAGTCATGTGTTTTTTGTAAGGTAAAATAGAAAAAGGGAAGGAGGATTCAAACTGTGAACCCACACTCCTCAAAGGGCCACTTAATTCAGCACAATACGGTCTGTTTTACTGTGAAGATCCCATAAAATCCTTTTGAAATACTGGGAAATCAAATAAAATAAAATCTATGTTTACATGTTAAAGACTGCCCAGATTCTGCTGCATTCTTACAACCAATAAGGCTGCAGTGATATGTTTTTGTCAGACTGTTTATCTTTAAAACTTGAAGGGAACAAACCTTCTAATGGGTTTATTCTTTTCTTACTGCAGTAAATACAGGTTTCTGCTCTCTTGTCTCTCCAAAATGTGAACAGTGCAGAGGGGGGCCGTGCTCTGTGCAGCTTTGTGCAGTGATCCCAGCAAAGAACAATGTAACCCTTACCACGTCTATCTGCAGGCATAGAATGCTGGACTCAACTAAACAGGAAAGCTATGGGTCAACTGAGTCCAGATGATTTTGTGCTATTCATCATAGCCTTGTAGAGCTTCACACATTGCATGCTACACTCAGCAAACTGTTATTACTCATGCCACAGCTAGGAGGCAGAATTGTTTGTAAATAATGATTTAAAACTTTTGTTTTATCTGTAGTGATGTCCCGGACAGTTTGCCGGAGAACTATTCGCGGCGATTTTCGCATGTTCGCGTCCGGCACGAACGGCGAACACATGCACTTTTCGGTTCGCCCCCTATACTTTATCATTGAGGAAACTTTGAACATCATTTATTTTATTTTATAAAATACCAGCCAGCGTGTGTGTGTGACAGGCTAACACCTAACAGCTTATATTGTGCTTATTTTCACTACTCATACCAGGTGGTGTAACATACATTGAAAACAACCATTTTGTTCCTGTAATCTAATTTCAGTTGCCTGCCTGTGTCAGGCTCACAGCTTATATTGTGCTCAGTGATATAAAACAACACTTTTTTGACTGTAATAGATTAAATAGCAATTGCCTGCCTACAGGCGTGTGTGTGAAGCCTATTGCATCTACTCTGCCAACTTTTGCCAGTGCACAGTGATACGTCATATCTGGTGCAACCGTAGTGTACAGTGACATAAAACAACACTTTTTTGACTGTAATCGATTGAATATCAGTTGCCTGCCTACAGGCGTGTGTGTGAGGCCTATTGCATCTACTCTGCCAACTTTTGCCAGTGCACAGTGACACTCATATCTGGTGGCACCTTAGATTGCACGCGCAGTGCCCCAAATTTGAAGTAGGAGGCAACAGCTAGGTCGTCTGTGAGTAAAGTGTAACGCGAATTTAGAAAACTATGGCCGCCGGAAAAAATTAAAACGAAGCTACACGACCCCGCAGCGCGCAAAACACTGCAAAACGCATAGCACTTTACACATCACACTAAGACCTACAAAATACACTATTACAAAAGACGGAAAATGCTCACAAGACGCGTACCACATTAATAACATTACGACTATACAATGCTGCTTTAAACCAACGGCTTTACACTTGAAACATTCATTACACTTTATAAGCAGGGCACTAACACTCAAAATGTATATTCTATGCAGACGCAAAATACAAACAGATTGTTAGCTCTTCAGCCTATTGCTCGCTGCATATATCAATTATAAATAATTCAAGTATATTAATTGATTTAAGAAATCATTCATTATTACTTAACTACATATACATAGAAATATATATCTCACTCAGAGGACCAAAAGTACATGACAGGAGAGTCTCGCAATGAGCGCTGAAGGTCCTCACAGTACAAAACGTTTTCAATTATGTGTCAAACAGCATTCCCATGGCATGAAATGTTATTGCCCCGTCATTTTTGACTGGCAAGTCGCTAGTATAATAATAAACCTCTCAACTCTTAACACATAGTAATATCAATACTTGGTAATGGAGGACTGAAATTAAACAGGTATTATCTAGAAGGAATAATCCACTTCTATCTGGTTTTTTAATGGTATATACTGTCCCAGTTTAAACACACTAGATAAAACCCCCTTCAGCCTCTAATCAGTCATTGATCTTCCATTTAGTCTATTTTTCATAAGCTTTAGGTTGTAACATCTATCCACAAATCATTTGATATAATAGATGACCTACACAGGGAACCTCATAGCTACAATTCACACATTTTAAAAGATCAATAAATCTTTCTAGGGACTGCCTTACAATGGTTTTGCCCGCTATACCTCATGCCTTGGGCCCTGCCCAAAGCTCCAATGCTTATATTAAGCACGCCCTGTGAGGTAGGGCCACGCCCACTTAGGCCAGTGGGCCAGGCAACTCACCTCCCGCCACAGAGCATGCGAGGGACGTCTCCCGAGACTGCAATCCCCCCCTGCTGTCAATCAAAGCCAAGGCCCGTACAACACTCTCCCTGAACTCCAACATCAATAACTCCAGCCCTATTTCCGTAAGGTGTACTTTGTCTTTGCCGAAAAAATCATCGGCACCGGCCGGCTCGAATTCCTTATATCTGATGGCAACGAAGCCCAACTTCCGAACGAAACTTGCCAGTTGCTGGTTAATCTTCTGCCTTGATCTATCCAACCCGACGGGGTCTCGCGCATTCCGCCAGGATCTTCTCTTTATCATTTAAGACCATATCACAAACGTACCTGGGAACTTTTTCGTCCAGTTCTCCACGTCTCTCTTCATGACTTTTAGCATTCTTCGCATGGGAACCGTTCCTAGGTCGTTACCCCCGGCGTGAATTATTATTAAACTGGGTTAACCGTAACGCTGGGCGTATGTGTCCAACAGCCGATCCAACTGCGCCCATCGCAGGCCTCGAACCCCGAGCCACCGCATGTGTAAGTCCGTGACAGGAAAGCCCAGTTGTGTCTTTTCCTCTGTAACTGCGGCCAACCTGTGGGCCCAGTACACGTACGAGTGACCCACAATCCACAGTTTCTTCTGTCCTCCTGAAAGCAGAAAGCAACATCCATTAGACTACTGCCTTAGGCCGTACATAGGACCGAAAACTTTCTGACTCCCATCTCCCAATCCGCTTGACCGATGCGTCGGGTAAGCCTAACCTAGCTGCTTCGGTAGCAGCCCCGATTCTGAAAGAGTGTGTTCCAAACTCTGACTGCTCCAAATCCAAACTGTGTAGTGCAACTTTTAGCATCCTTTCAAATTGGTACCGGGATAACGCCGTCCGATCGGCATGTATCAACAGCGAACACCGTCCCACCGGTCGCTGACCAAGGTACTCCACCATACACATGTAGGGGCAGCACTCCGTGCCCACGCGGTGCAACACCACCTCTTTTCCTTTACCCAACTGGTCGGTCTTAGACCTCCGGAGCCATACCACTACCTTGCCTTCCCCGAGGCAGGTATCCACCACTTGTATACCCCCGGAACCGTGTCTACTGTTCGCGGCTAACTCCCCTATCCGGAACGCTCCGAAGAACGCAAGGGAAAAAGCCGTACGGAAAAGCAGAGATTCAAAGGGGGTCCTACACTTTACCGCCAAAACCTGCGCCATTCGCAGTAACAAAGAGAAGGTAATAGGCCGCCTGGTATCTGGCCTCCGATCACCGTTAAACATGCTGCGCACCACTTTGCGCACTATGAACTCCTTTGTAAGGTCCCTCTGCTCTGCCAGCATGAAGGCCAGGGCCGTGACCTGTCTCCCAACTACTGCTTTTTTCTCGCCTTCCTCGGCACACCGCAGCAGAAATCAAAGCAGTATCCCTAGGGTCTTATCCTCTGATGACGACCCACCGGCCATCTTAACTAGGTCATTACATTTTGCCCACACGCGTTTATACGCGGACCACGTTACCTGGCAGCTCCAAGCTCCCAGATCTCCGTGGGAATGGCCTCCCCCAGCGTGCTCGCCCAGGGGGCCAGAGCCCTGAACTGTTCTTCCTGAAACTGAGAAAGGGCCTCAGCAATGCCATTCTCTAAATCCAGTACATGCCTCGCCTGAAACCATATGTTTAGGCGAAGGCAGCACAGCACTAAGTGCCGAAGTAACCTTAGCACCGGTATGGAAGTTGCCGTGAGGTTATTTACTGCTTGTGCAACTTCCTTACTTTCCGTGTGGAATAACACACGCCGATCCCTAAACTCTGAACCCCATAAGTGAACCGCCACTACTATGGGAAATAGTTTGAGGAATTTCAGGTTCTTCGTAAGACCTGCCACCTCCCATTCGTCTGGCCATGCCGCGGCGCACCATTTTCCTTGAAAATATGCGCCGCACCCAACTGCTCCCGACCCCCCGGTAAAGAGTTTCAAGTCGGCGCTAGTAGCGATCCCTTTTTGAATAGTCGCCGACCCATTGAACTCGTCCAGGAAAGCCGACCGCACCTGTGCGTCGTCCTGCATGGCCCGGGAGACTTTTATAAAGTGATGCGGCCTAATGACACCCGCGGTAGCGAGTGACATTCTCCTACAGAATATCCTTCCCATAGGGATAATCCTACAGGCAAAGTTCAACTTTCCCATAATGGATTGTAACCGTCGCAGTGTCACCCTGCGCGCCCCTTCTAGCGCGCTGAGTTCCGCTCTCATGTCTGCCACCTTTTCCCGGGGAAGACTGCATTCCATTGTCTTGGAATCTATCTGAATCCCCAGGAAAGTCAACTTCGTTGTGGGGCCCTCGTTTTTTTTGTGGGCCAGTGGTACCCCAAAATTGAGACAGATTTTGGTGAACACTTCCAAGATGAAACGGCAGATATCTTGCCCTGCTGGACCGACGAACAGGAAGTCGTCCAGATAGTGTGTAATGCTCTTGTCCCCTGCCTCCGTGCATGCAACCCATTGCAAGAATGAACTGAACGCCTCGAAGTATGCACATGAAATTGAGCACCCCATAGGTAAGCATAGGTCGATGAAATAGCTGTCATCGACATAGCAACCCAGGAGCCGGTGGCTCGACGGATGAACCGGCAACAATATGAAAGCCGCTTCGATGTCCACTTTTAGCATGAGCACCCCTGCACGGGCAAACCTGACCATTTTAGCGGCCCTGTCAAACGATTCATAGGATA
Organism: Discoglossus pictus; assembly: GCA_027410445.1. Taxonomy (NCBI): domain Eukaryota; kingdom Metazoa; phylum Chordata; class Amphibia; order Anura; family Alytidae; genus Discoglossus; species Discoglossus pictus. The sequence goes on along the minus strand of CM050167.1, from coordinate 48,195,634 downwards.
CGGCTGATTGATCCTTTGCGATCCCGTCGTTAACCGACCCACCTTTTGGGTATGAGAGATGCTTGATCAACCTAAATGTTCCTGTTTTTTGGGGGGGAACGACGCCTCGACGGGAAACGATAAGATCCCTGATGCGGGATTGTGCACCTTAGCCTCTGCTACCCCCGGGAATTCCCATACCGAAACCCTTTTCCAGGAGGCTAGCCGCAGCGCCGTTGCCCGCCGTTCTACCGTAGCGTTTTAGCCATGGCAACATGCCGGGGAGGCGTATGGGCATCTTGCCCTTTGGCAGAGGGCTCTGCTCTGCCCCCTTCCTTTGGACTGGTGCATCTGGCAAGGGGGTGTTCGCCGCCGCAGCTGGAGCACACGTGCTTGAACCTGCAGTTAGGGGCCCATTTACATACCCCTTCGTTGTAGGCAAAGCAGGTCTTGAGACCTGTAGCCGGGGTAGCGGTGGGGCTCCTGACGCCACCCGCTCCGGCACGAAAGGGCGGCATGACTCGCATAGGTGTCATAATGTTCAGCTAGTATGCAAACGCTTTATCGCTCCATGCCATTGCTGGCCTAGATGCCAGGTACTGGCGGAATTCCTCATCGTACAGCCACCATGCCATGCCCCCGTACACTTTGTGGGCATTGCGTATATCGTCTATGTATACAAACAAACCCGAGCCTTGCTCCAGGTGTTGTTCTCATAGCATGCATGCCATGATTGAAAAGGCCTGTAGCCACGTGTCAAAAGTTCTAGGCAGTCGCCTATAAGACCTGCGCCGGTCTTCCCCTTCTCGTAGTCCCCTCTCTCCCGTGTCCATCTGTCTGGACATGGGAAGAAGAGAGAACAGTTCCACAAATTCCCTCCTCCAGATTTTTTCCCTCACCTCCTGGGGAAGATGTGCCCCCAGGTTGTCCAGTGCGCACAAGACGATTGGTCTCATGGCTGCATCTGAGGCTACTGCATTGGTACTGCTTGCTTGCGGGTCCGCCCATAGTCCCCGGGGGCCCTGGTGCCGCCACTACCACGACCGGCACCCCACTAACTGCGCTGTTGGACTGCTCGGCCCACGACCCTCTGGCTAAGCCCCCTATCCACGCACCCATCTCCTGTTCGCTTACCGCGATGTTGTGTGTGGCTAAGAGGGTCTTAAGGTACCCCAAGAAACCCCTTTTTGTGTGTGGTAGTTCAAATATGTCTGCCTCCTCCACTCCACCTACTGTTGGGACCTCACCTGCTTCTGGGAGCCTTGGAGTAGACACAGCCAACGGAGAATCCCTGCGTCTCTACAGACGCCCTGGGGATTCTGACCGTCTGGCCCTCCGCGGGCTCCGTCCTCTCTCTGATCCGCAGGCACAGCTACAACCGCAAGATCTCCTGCTCATTGATCGTCTTCCGGACCTATGGGTGCAAGAGGAACAGTCACTAGCTCTCCGTGACCTGCATGCCCTTGCCCATACCGTCTGTTCCTCCCCTGAGGACTGGTCATGGTCACCTAAGCTTGCGCGACTGTAATGGGCTAGCGCCGCGGGCTCTGCAGCCTTCTGTACTAGTACCCTCGACACTTCTTGGGGCGTTGCAAATTCTACCTGTGGGTCAGGATTAGTCACTTTTTGCCTTGGCCTAACCGAACCGCCATCAGTCTCGGTTCTCTGTCGTCTTAAGGGGGTGTGGGTAAATAGCTTGTGGTCTTCCGAGCTCTGGTGGGGTGCGCCGGTCTCGCCACCACCGCTGTTACGGGCATGTCGTCGATCACGACCATGCTGTCCTGGCTTTTCCTTTCACTGACCACTCTGTTTCTTCTCTCCCGTGTGGTAGCCATGCCCAGCTCTCTGGCGTGGCTGCGTCCCTGCAAAGCACCAGAAGCGCTGTTACTATGGGAATTAGAGGGGACCACATGGTCGGCACTTTGGGGATCTGCAGGAGCGTTTTTAGGGCTCCCGGCTTTTTTATTACCCCTTGCGCCCCCTTTTTGAGGTTTTCTTTGTCCTTTGCCGCGGCCGGGGCCCTTTGGGCAAAATGACTGGTGGTGGCCGAAGTTCTAGGCCCTCACCCTCACCGCCCGTGGGCCCGGCTCTCTCTTGCCTGAGGGGTAAATGGTCCTGGCTGACCTGCCCATGTTACCCCTGTCGCCCTTGGCCTAGTCATCCACTGGATGGTGGTCTAATGACTCTGCACTATAGGGATGGGAGACTAGCCCAGTGGCACCCCCAATATTGTCTAGGCCTCCAGCTACTACATGCTGAGCCTGTCCAATGTAAGGGGGGGCCTCCTACAGAAGGCATGGGCGGGCCCAGCCTGTCCTGCACCCACCTGACCCCTTGGCTTAAGGTCCGGGTCCTAACATCAGCCAGTAAGGCCTCTAACTCCAAAGCATCCATACCCCAAGGCACAACAAGACCCCCCCCCCCAAGACCGAAAAACGGACCGCGAGGACAGGAAAAAACACAAAAACAAAACACACACACACACTGACAGGCACTCTCACACTGCCCCTTATGTGCTTTATAGCTGGGGAGTATTCTCAGGTTTAAACCTCCTAGTTTGAATGTTTTTTTGCAGGAGCCCTCAGACCTCCGTCCGTTTTCCACGGAGACCGCGCCGAACTGACTCCCGGCGTGCAAATGCGGCGGAAGTCCCTCCCCCGCCGCTTCTAATTGGCTGATGCAGCCTTACAGGCTCCGCTGGGTTACGCGACGCTGCGGGCTGACTCAGGGAGCCTGTGCAGCCTCCGCGTCATAGTATAGTAGTTGTGGTTTTAGCAAAGTCACTGAAACTTCCAGTGTGCAAAGTATAGTCACACACTGGATAACTTCTACCTTTTGTCAATTAAATTTAAAAGCACTTCTCATATTTTATATTATTTTTACTAAGCTAAGTCAAAAGAAAAAGTAACGTTTTTTGACCTTTCCATTCCATTCAATCGGACTGCCTATAACATTGGTGTAACGGAACCCATCACTGTTTTACCCTGTTTTATGGTTATTTAATTCTTGGTTAAAATATGATCACATTGCTGTACTGTAGATATGCTACTAGGCTAATAGATAATCCTATTACAGAGACTCTACATACGCAAGAGAGGTCCATTGTGTGAAGTGTTCACATTGTGAAGATGGAACAAAGGGAAGGATGATCTAAGCAATGTCTGATTGTATCAAAAGTAGCCGGCTAGTCCCTGGGAGGTGTGACCACACCTATTGTCTCTATTGTGTGGCCAAATATGGGCATGTGTATTACCTGTGGAAAGAGGTGTATATATATTTCTGCATATAACAAAATAAAGACAGTATTCTTTGACTCCCAAGAAAGTGTCGTCCAATATGGGTGGTCTGGGCTTCTGAGACTGCGCAGTGCTTCTATATGGATATTTAATGCTGAACCTGACTTTCCCTCTGGAACTCTTGGATGGGATTATACCAACTTCACTTTTACACAGCAGCTTGCCAGGGAAAAGGACGTCTCAAACGGCTGGTACCCTCTCACTAGCGGGGTAGCCGTTACATTGGTTGGCAGCGGTGGGATGGTCCTTTTCATCCCCAACGCAAGTGCTGAATGGAATCCCAGTACGCTAAACTGAAAAGACCCACACTAAAGGATCTCTTGGAAACCAGAGGAAGGAGTGCCAACAACCGACCACGGAGAGAGCTGATAGCTGACCTACTGGAGCTGGACGAGATGGATCGAACCATGGAGGTCGTGGACCAACCTACCCCTGTCAGCGAGGAGGAGGAAATTACAAACCTGGTTCAGCGGAGATTATCCATGTACCCAGCAACATCCGTGGAGCTAATAGATCAGCTGTTCCGGGAAGCGAGAACGGAGATACAAAATAGGAGGGGGCACGAACTTGAACTGGCAAGAGCTAGACAACCCCTGGCACATACAGTTCATACTCCCCCACCCCCTGCTACAAGGCAGAAAATACCCTTCACTGCCTTCAAAGCGTTTGTGGAAAGTGAGGAAGAAATTGATGGATATTTGGCTGACTTCGAGAGGCAGTGCTCACTACACCAAATACCACCAGACCAATGGGTCACTATTTGGGCTGGAAAGCTATCAGGAAAAGCAAATGAGGCTTTTCGGGCGCTTACTGAGGAAGATATTGCGCAGTATCGCCGGGTGAAGGCTGCACTGCTCACCAGATATGCCGTCACCCCGGAAACATATCGCCGTCGCTTCAGGGAGTCTAAAAAGAAGGCTGCAGACTCCCACATGGAATGGGCCAGCAATATACAAAGGGTGGCATCACATTGGGTGCGAGGGTGCAATGCCAACACAGGAGAGGAAGTACTACAGCTATTCCTGATGGAACATTTCTTCCAAAATCTGGCGGCAGACATACAGGATTGGGTGAGAGATCGTCGCCCTGCTAACTTAACCGAGGCAGCACGGCTAGCGGACGAATTCGCAGAGTCCAGAAAGGTGAGCCAAGGGTCCACACGACCAACGTCTAGAGCAGAGCCACGCACTTCAATACCCGCTGCACGCACAGAATTTCGGGCCCCAGTACCCCCAGGACCGCCACGGCCTCAGGGGTCTAACCACCAACCCCGGGATTCTAACAAAATGACGTGCCATCGCTGCAGCAACACAGGGCATATTGCCCGTTATTGCCCTTTGAGATCAGCCAATAACAAATGGAGGCGCACAACACCCCACACAGAGACCCCGCCATCACGTTCCTCTGCTGCTCACTGCCTGAAAATCAAAGGGAGCCCTGAGGAGTGTTTGGGAATCTTGTATGAGGCCAACCCCATACAGGCTGCCTCCCCGGATAACCGCCAGCATCACCGCCAAGAGGTGCGTGTGAATGGACAGATAGCACAAGGCTTAAGACTCTCACTAGCGGGGTAGCCGTTACAATTGGGATATCCAAATGGGAAGTAAGAATTACCCATGTACAGTATGAAAGTTAGTTTGTCAGACCAGAACATGTTAAATGATCTTAAACAAGGTTTTTGGATATCACTACGAATATAATATACCTATGTGCTTTTAATTTACTTTATTTTATTGAGAAGTGCTTGTGAGCTCCTTTTTTCTACTGAAAATCATACAATTTGTACCTGTTTGGGTCTGCCCTCTGTTCTCTCAAGGAACATGTGACAGAATGTTGCACACTCTGTACTTAGAAGTATGCTGTTTGCATGAGCTGCAGTGGGGAGAAACAATTAGGGGCTGTTCGTAAGATTTTAGTCAGAAAAACAGCATTTCGGCACTTCTTAAAAAAATAAAGTCCATAAAAGTGAATAGATACACACCATGAAAACTATTATAGTGATCTATGTAACGCTGATGCCATTGAGGGGCATGGCTGTGACATAATCAAGGGCGGGGTCTAGAAGCAGAAATGAATAGCAGCCTGCAGCCATGATGCAGTTCATAGACAGCACAGAGAAAACATAGCACAGATAGACACAGACCTAAGTGATTGAGGGAGAGAGAGGGAGAGATAAAGGTACAGAGAGTGAGCCACAGCACAGAGAGACACAGCACAGAGAGACAGACAGTAAAATGAGTGAGTGAGAGCGAGGGAGGGAGAGAGGTACAGAGAAAGAGCGACAGACAGCAAAGTGAGTGAGCGAGAGGGAGAGAGGTACAGAGAGAGAGAGAGACACAGCAGAGAGACAGACAGCTGAGTGAGAGAGAGGGAGGGAGGTACACAGAGAGAGAGAGACAGCACAGAGAGACAGACAGCAAAGTGAGTGAGAGAGAGGGAGGGAGAAAGGTACAGAGAGATAGAGAGCACAGAGAGACAGACAGCAAAGTGAGTGAAAGAGAAGGAGAGAGTTACAGAGAGAGAGAGGGGTACAGTGCCAGAGCGCACGCTGAGAGAGCATAGACAGAGAGAGAGCGCACAGAGAGTGCACAGAGAGAGTGCACAGACAGAGAGCACACAGAGAGACAGAGAGAGCCACAGAGACAGAAAGGGAGGGGTACAGAGAGAGAGGTACAGAGCCGACAGTGCACACAGACAGAGGGAGAACACACAAAAAGTGCACACAAAGAGAGAGAGAGAGAGAGAGCACAGACAGAGCACACAAAAAGAGAGAGAAAGTGCACAGACAGAGAGAAAGAGAGTGCACAGAGAATGTGCATAGAAAGAGAAAGCACACAGAGAGAGTGCACAGACAGAGAGCACACAGAGAGACAGAGAGAGCCACAGAGACAGACAGAGAGGGAGGGGTATATATAGAGAGAGTGTCACGATCTGCTTCTTTAAGGGGGCTTGATATGAACCTGGTTCAAACCTACCCCAGCAGAATCGTGTAGTTCCTGTTCTCTGTGGCACAAAAGATGGCTTCTGAAGAGGTACAGGCAGAGAATACTGTATACAGGTTATAGTGGCCCATGGCAAGACCACTCCCCAAGTCAGGATACAACACACAGAAATAGTCTCACACCTTGTTTATGTGAAAACTATCTCTCAAACTTTATTGAATAATCAAAACAACATATTTATACTCTCCAATACCACACCCTTGTGTACATTTGTGTATGTGTCATGTCAGTCCATCTGGCTTGCAACCTTGGGCTATCAAAGCTCTTGAGATCAAATTCACCAGATATCTATAGCTGCCCAGTGAAAAAAAACTTGATGTTAAACTCAAGTGTTTGCTTAGGACTACTTGAAGTACATACATTTGTCTTGACCCAAGGTCTGTATGTGTGAGTGTGCAATGATCTGCAGCTAACTTCTATGCAGAGCAGTTTTACCAATTCCACATATGTTCTATATAACATTTTCCCTCTTATAATATACTAGCGAATTGCCCGTCAAAAAATGACGGCAATGAAATTGTAAGTGAGCTAATGCTGTTTGGTGTGTAATAATGAAATATATAATACATTAATAAATGAATATACTTTACCTATTTTGAAGCATTGTGTTGAAGAGCTGGCAATGTGTTTTGATGTTGCTGCAGCATTAGTGGTGTGGAGCTGCTGTGTAAGCGTGGTGAATGTGTGCAGTGTAATACTGAGCGTGCGCAAGACGAAACCGTTAGCGTAGTGGTGTACTTCCGCATTGGCGTAAAATGGCGGGTAATCTGTGGTATGCATCTTCGCGGATTATCCGTAGGTGCTTAGTGGTGTTTTGCGAGTTTCTTGTGGTGTTTTGCGAGTGTGTAGTGGTGTTTTCCGTGTTTAGAGTGCTGTAGCCTCGTTTTCGTTTTGTTCGTCTGCCATTTTTTCTCTCGCTTAGCGATTTTCTTAGTGTCTAAACTCTTTTATTTTTATTGAAATGAAGGTGTAACTTGCTTTTTTGAGGTGCTGGATGGTTCCTCTTGCTGTAGGTAAGCTTTTTATGTGTGTGTTGTGTGTATTTATTGTGTTTTAAATGTTTTTATGTTCGCGTGTTGCGTCCGATTTTTGCGAGGTCGTAATGTCTGGTAACGTGTCTCGTATGGTGTTTGCGTGTGTAACCTCATTTTCGTTTTGCTCGGCGGCCATTTTTTCTGTTGCTTATCAATATTTTTAGTGTGTAAACTCTTTTATTTTGAGTGAAATCAAGGTGTAAGTTGTTTTTTTGAGGTCCTGGATGCTCCCTCTTGCTGTAGGTAAGTTTTTTATGTATGTACTGTGTGTATGTATTGTGTTTTGAATTTTGGAATGTTCGCGAGTTGCGTCCGAGTGTTGCGAGGTCGTAATGTGTGTTAACGTGTGTCGTATGTTGTTTGCGTTGCGAGGAAAAGTTTGCGAGGGTCGTAATTGGTGTGTCATGTTGTTTGCGTTGCGACGTAAAGTTTGCGAGGGTCGCAGTTGCTGGCATGGAGCGCCTTCGGCGCTCCATGCCAGCAGCTGAGGCCCTCGCCCACTGCCCTCGCTACGCGAGGCCCCCGGCCCGCTACGCGAGCCCGCAAACGTTAGCAACAACTCGCATGCTCACAACTATATATGTGATTATAACTAGGATACATAATAACCATGTACAGGCAACATATAACCACACAGTAACACATAATCCCAATGTAACAATGTCATGCTCCCTTGGCTATATTCATAAATTACTGGCAATACTAATCATGACAATTTCTTCTCCTTTCCTTTCTAGTATAGCAAGGGAAGTTTATCCCGTCGGATAATTTCCCATCTATACAGGTAGTTACCGGTCCTCTTGATGTGACAGTACATCCATGTGATAGCCTCAGTGGCTCTCTGGGTACCCTGCCTCCCCCTGTCCAGGGCGAATACTCACTCCTTCCCAGTGGCCTAGTGACCTTTCCAAGCCCCTGGGGAGACTTATAAGACAACTGCCATGGAGGACCTTTCAAGGTAGTCAAGGGGAAACAGTACATCCCAGCTAGTAAGTCCAGCATAAACTTGGATGGATCCTTACCCAGCAAAGCCCTCTCCTTCCAGGCTAGGGAGACCTCCGGTCCTGCCGATTCTGGATCAGTACTCAAGCCCATGGGTTAAAATTGAAGAGCACAAGTGTCCCTTTGTCAGGCCTGAGCTTTCTCCTGAATAAACTGGGATACTGGAGTTGCAGCATGGGCTAGTGACATTCCCTGGTGTCATCCATGCTTGATTAATGGTTTTGACACAAGCCGTTGTGGTTCAGTAGCCAACCTCTCTCCCAACAAGCCTGGCCAGTGGCCCCTTCATTCCAGGGTTACAGGTACACAACCAGTGTCTTTGGGCAGCTGCAGGGAAGTCAATGTAGGGAGACCAGGAGACAAACCACAATCTGGGGTACCCTCTGGCTCTTTGGTCTCTGGATCCTCAGGTGGAACCTCCTGACTGTCTCCTTCTGAGACTGCCTGGTGTGTAGTTACAGGCAGCCCTTGAGAAGAAGCTGCTACTGCCTCTTGTTCAGGCTGAAGAGCAGGACTACTTTCTGTTTCTGCTCCAGGGTATGTGGCTGGCTCTTGGACAATGGTCATCCAAGGAACCTCTCCACTATTTTCACAGTCAATTGGTAGGGCCCAGTGCTCATTAGGTTCTTCTCTTACTCTAGGACCAGAGTAGCTTTTCCCCAGTCCTTCCCCTGGGCCTGGCACTGCTGTGGTTTGGCCCTGTCCCCATGCCTCTAACTAGGTGAGACTCAGCCCCCTAAAGATAGGGACCAGTTCTTCCTCTTCCCAGTCAACCCCATGGATGAAGGCATCCTTGTTATTTTGAGAATCACGGATATCAAAATTCTCCCCACAGTCCATACCTTTATTTTCTGACCCAGCCTTGGCAATATTTAGCTGGGTCTCTGTAGTACCTGTTAGGTGGTTCTGTTCCATGCCTGACTGGCATGAGTCCTCCCAGCTGGGTGGCCAAAACCCATCCAGGGATGCTTCATCCAGTAAGTCTATATAATCCACCTCCAGCTGTAGCTCCTGCTGGATCAAAGGCCAAAGTAGGTTAGCTGTCTGAGAGCCTGTCTCCAGTCCCAGCATGTGACAGCGCTTGGCAAACAGACACAGCTGTCTTTTCTCTGTCCCCAAGCCACAGTCCGGATCCCCATGTACTATGTCCCAAAGTGCCTCTTCCAGCCCCAATTAAGAATAATGAGGTATCCCAACAGGTCCTACCCAATAAGCATATTGCTCTTCCAGGGTGACCTAATCACATACTAATTCCTCCAGCCATTCCATTAGCTTGTGACCTGGCCATAGTCCCAGGAACCCATCCATTTATTTAGAAGGCCCATTCCTCTACAGTCCTTTCCAGTCACCAGATCATTCTCTGTCTCTACTGGGGATAAGCATTTCCCCTCCACAGGAGCTGAGACGGGGCCATTGCTTACCCTTCCCCACTTCTCCTGTACCTCCTGTATGATCTGTATCCGGAGTTCCCTCTGCTGATCTTTGGTTGAACCTGCAGGCATTATCTCCATCCATCTTTGGTACCATCTGGACACTTTCTCCTCCTCTGCTGCAGACATCTCTTCATAAGCTGCCATCCTTCTGTGTTTTCTACAGATATCCCACCACTGCCACCAATGTCATGATCTGCTTCTTCAAGGGGGCTTGATATGAACCTAGTTCAAACCTACCCCAGCAGAATTGTGTAGTTTCTGTTCTCTGTGGCACAAAAGATGGCTTTTGACGAGGTACAGGCAGAGAATACTGTATACAGGTTATTAGTGGCCATGGCAAGACCACTCCCCAAGTCAGGATACAACACACAGAAATAGTCTCACACACTTTGGATATGTGAAAACTATCTATCAAACTTTATTGAATGATCAAAACAAATTATTTATACTCTCCAATACCACACCCTTGTGTACTTTTGTGTATGTGTGATGTCAGTCCATCTGGCTTGCAACCTTGGGCTATCAAAGCTCTTGAGATCAAATTCACCAGATATCTATAGCTGCCCAGTGAAAAAAAATGTGATGTTAAACTCAAGTGTTTGCTTAGGACTACTTGAAGTACATACATCTGTCTTGACCCAAGGTCTGAATGTGTGAGTGTGCAATGATCTGCAGCTAACTTCTATTCAGAGCATTTTTACCAATTCCACATATGTTCTATATAACATTTTCCCTCTTATAATATATTATAAAAAGGATACATAATAACCATGTGCAGGCAACATATAACCACACAATAACACATAATCCCAACGCAACAATGTGATGCTCCCTTGGCCATATTCATAAATTACTGGCAATATGAGTCCTTAAACAATTAAATCATGACAAAGAGTTACAGAGCCAACAGCGCACACAGACAGAGGGAGAACACACAAACAGTGCACACAAAGAGCGAGAGAGAGAGAGCACAGAAAGAGCACACAAGAAGAGAGAGAAAGTGCACAAACAGAGAGCACACAGGCAGAGAGTACAGAGAGAGAGCACACAGACAGAGCGCACAGAGAGAGAGCGTACAGAGAGAGAGCGCACAGAGAGAGAGTGCACAGACAAAACCGCAGAGAGAGAGAGTGAGTGCACAAATAGAGAGCACACACAGAGACAGCAAGAGAGACACATACAGAGGGCGCACAGAGAGAGCGAGATAGAGAGGGAGGGATACAAAGCCGAGAGCGCACAGACAGCAAGAGAGAGCGCACAGAGTGCAGAGAGAGATCAAGTGCACAGAGAGAGAGAGAACACAGGCAATCCAATATAACATTCTATAATACTGTCATTTATGACGGCCAAGTTACTAGTCTGTTATATTCCTAGTGACATCCAGAAACTTTCCATATCCCTTTAATTTTCAATGAAACTTTGCAAGCACAGTAAACTCATAAAGTGGCAACAGCACCATCTACTGTTCACTGCCATTATTGCAAGCAGAACATTATATGATATTGGAGGCATTTGGAACAATGCAGAAAATGCATTAAGTCCACCACAATATTACAGGACTGATACATGCCACCTTCACCAGCAAGAATACAAATTTCACAGCAGCCTCGTAACATTTGTACTTGTTGCCCCTAAATATGTTTCAAAAGTATAATTTATCTCTATGAAGGGCTTTTTTCTAAGCTTCTAGAAACTAAATTTAAAAATACAAAAGTATATATACTTTTACCTACTGGGTTTTTCCATTAACTAGCTCCACCACTGCATACATGGATTTCTTGATTAATGTAAAAACCTCCCCTATTATGCACTGGTATAGATCTCAACAAATATGTGAGTGTGTGTCTACACCTGTCCCCCTAGAGAGCATGTCGCCACAGAATTACACAATAAGCAAGGAAATTGCAGACTTGGCACTGGGTTGAATCCTTATATTAGCAGAACAGTGTACTAGGCTTCAAAGCTTCCTCATCTTCCATAACTTTGGAGATGGTACTGGCTCCAGAATTACGTGATAAGGCAGATGGTGTCATTCATCACTGCATCCTTCATATTTAATGGAACACTTAATGTTGATCTGAGAACACTTAATGGTGATCTAGAATTCCAGACAAAACAACTTGACCATTATATAAGGCATTTACATAAGTCACAGACTCTGTATTCTCTGTTCCATCAGAAGGACTGAATGAGTTAACCTATCTGCTCAGTTAATTAGCTGCACATGTGCAAGTGTAATTTAAGACTGCTCCTGGAGTATGAAAGGGATGCTTATAGACTGATTGTTTGCAGTTGACCTGGAGAAAGGCACACGAAGTGAGACAACAGCCTGCAGCTTATGATCTCTTGGAACAGAGTGGAGATCTGGAAATCTGAAGAATAAAGGCCAGTGATTGTTAACAAACTGTTTGTTTGTTTCATTCCTCCGAGGATTAGCTGAGATGAGAGCTGGTTTATCAGTTAAAGCAGTGCATCAGTGGAAGCTAGAACTACTATTTTCTTTAATTTATTTTGTTTGCTATTTTTGTATCATTGGCTAACATCTTGGGAAAGTATTATACCCTTTTATATTGTGCTTGAAACATGGGCACAAGCTCAGAGGAGACTGGTAACTTTTAACACAATGCATCCATTTCCCACTGGCATCATATGCCCCAGTAATCTCTGCTGAAAAGGCCTGAGCGGTTGTTTGTTTCATAAATTACCAATGCATGCTTTGAATCTGCAAAGCAAATGGTCATGTGTGATCCTCGTCATGGCAAGTACATGCTCTGCTGCATGCTGTACTGTGGTGAATACTACTAATGCCATTATGCCATTGTGATCTAGGGCCCAACAAGAATCAAGGTGGGCATTACCTACCAACCTCCAACTGTAGTTCCAGGAGGAGACTTGGTCAAGGTGCAACATGCTGTGTGCATGTTTAGTAACACAATGCCTATCACAAGTATGGTATGTAGGAAAAGGAATGGTGGAAGGAGAGTTCTCATGTGCACAATAAGGCTTGGAGATTCTGCAGAGGGAGAGGTTGCGTAAAGAGAAGAAAATACATAACAATAATAATAATAATACAGCCGTCTGTTTACCACTTACGTGGTTATATTTTGACTAAATAATGCTCCGTAGGAGGCAGCTTGCAGCTATAACCATAAATCTGATTCTGCCACAATTTAAACTCATGCAACCTTCAACACCAACAAGCACCATGGATGCCCCCAGAGTACAGAAAATTATTTATTTTTTTTAATCCAAAAACTAGCTTTATTAAATTTTTACTGTATCTATCCCTCTTTACCTTCGCATTTCTTCAGCAGCACTGACAGCTGCAGTTACAGGAGCCATCCGGCAGAGGGCGCTGTAAATTTTTAGGTGTCGTCACGTTTGACGTAAGGCAAAGAACTTTTCTCCCCTCCGACGTGGTGCAACTCGGCGGCGCTGAGCCGATAGGGAGGCCGTTGCTATGTTCGGTGCGAGCACTTGGAGGGCCCCGTCAGGGCCTCAGGCGCGCCTCTCTTAGCTCAAGGCCTCTTCTGTCTGTGCGCCTTATATGAAAATCAGCAGCGCCATCTGTCGGCCGGCAGCGGAACTGCAGCTGTCAGATTTTGTGAAGAGGGAAAGGACCCAGTTTTATTATCTTTATCACATTTTTTCCAACATACATTTTACTTTATTCTGATTCTTTTTGTGATAAAGGACTGCAATATAGATGCATTATTTCTAAAACAAGTGTAAATTTGGAAAACCTGTATTTTTCAGAGACTAGTATAGATTTTTTTTTGTTGTTTTGAAGCTATTTGTGAAAATCAAAACAGCCATAATCTGAGAGCCCTCCTTATAATGGGTGATCTTTGGTAACAAAAGGGTTAATAATGGCAGTTAATTTAATACTATTCTACCCTGAGTAGATCCCCACCTCCTAGACTTTGGGAACCCAAGAGGAGCTTGGTATAAAAGATAAAAAGACATTGGCTGAACCTCAGGGTCCTCCATCAGGCAGCACACAAAGAAGGTTACCATGATATCAGGTTGCCATGGTAATGGCTGCAAGCCGGAGAAAAACCTTGAGGGAAATCTGCTCATTATTATTTAAAAGTAGCTAAAGGACTTTTTTGAGGCCCAGTAAAGCTGTTAAATCACAATCTGGTCACTGTTGTATGTTAATAAAAGGTTAGATTTGCAAAGTAAATTAAAATATATAATGTTTGAATATAGGGTACTTATATCTTTTATTTTATTTACTTATTTAAAGATCTGCACTTCTGTCCTCTAAGGGTTCTCCATTTTCTCTTCTTGCACCTCTCCCAGCATTATATGTGATTGAATAGGGAAAACATACGGCACTGTTTGTTGTTGCATCTTTAGATGCACTGCGGTCCAAGTGGTTTATTCAATGTTGCAGACAAATGCAACCTTTTGGGTTGCAGCGCATTTGTTTCTATTGGCTGCAACATTGATTAAAGGACCACTCTGGTGGTCTTATAAAGGGCTCTCTAAAGAATACTTAGATAGGTTTTGATAAAAAAAACATTATTAAACTGTTTGTCAGGGGAGGTAATGGTAAAACCTGAGATGCTAGCATGTACACACACACACACACACACTTTCTAGTCCCTACTACATGGTACCTGTTAAATGCCTCCCCTCTGGGTAGCTCCATTTCAGACATGATACTTCATTCAAGTAGTAGAGAGATTCAGAGCTTATACAATTTGGGGTATGATTGAAAAATATAAATTAATTGGTTAAAAGCACAATAAAAAATGAACAAAGGTTTCATATCAATTCCTACCTAACTAAAATGGATCTAACTTTGCGGACTTTTGTTGATATTGTAATATCTTTACTTTTTAATAGTTCAGATTTGCTATAACTTTGCTCCCCAGAACCAAGCATCTTTTAATGTCATGGCTGCAGTAACCATCTACAGAGATCTTGGAGCCCAGGAAAGCAGTCCAGCTTTTGCACTCTTCTTTCACCCTCATCAATAGACCCTTTAGTTCTTCCTCACTTTCAGAGTAGTATCATCCACGTACTGTATCTGAGGTTGGTGATATTTCTTTTGGCAATATAATTATTTCAGCTTTGGATTCATCCAGCCTGGCCTTACGCTTGATGTATTCCGCATATAAGTTGAATAAATATGGTGACACTCCTTTCCCGATCTTGAACCATTCGGTTGTCGCAAGTACAGGGCAAAAACACATTTTAACATATTCCGAAATGATGGAGGGCCCTGTCTTTCAGCTTAAAATAAAACGTACCTAGTGCTGGTTTCCAAAGCACCGACACAAGATTGAAAACTTGCAAACTTATAATCTAAAGGCTATGGTTGTGGTACAGGAGGGTGATAGATGCGTTGTGCATATTAAGACTTAAGGTAATAGGTGCATTTTTTGTGCGGTTTTGGAGATAGGAGGATAGTCTAGTGCAGCGAGGCAAGCAGTTCTAAAGAATAGGGGCAGCACGAGGAAAGTCCTGAAGGTAGGAGTTAGAGGAGGTGATAAGAGAGGAGGATAGAAGAAGGTAATTGACAGAGTGAAGAGAGGTTGGGGGGAATATTTTGAGATGACAGCAGAAATATAAGGGGTGCACTGTTGTTGAGGGCTTTATACATTTAGGGTCATGATTTTACATTTTATTCTGGAGGCTTTGGGAAGCCAGTGGAGTGACTGACAGCGTGGCGCTTCAGACACTGAGAGTTGAGTATGGTAGATGAGTCTAGGGAAGCGTTCATTATGGATTGAAGTGGAGACAGATGGATGATGGGGAGGCCAGCAAGGAGAGAGTTGTTGTAGTTGAGGCGAGATATGTTGAGAGAATGGATTATAATTTTAGCTATGTCTTGTGTAAGATAGTGATGTATTTTGAAGATTTTTTTTTTTTAAGGTTAATATTGCAACATTTTGTGATTGATTGTATGTAATGAATGAAAAAAAGGTCAGGCTCCAGTAGAACCCCAAGACAATGGGCCTGGGAGGTGGGAGTGATGATGGCATTGTCAAAAGTGAGATATTTGAGGAATGGTAGCTGTAGTAGAGGGTGGGAAGATTAGAAGCTCAGTCTTTGATAGAGTATGAGCTGATAGACGGACATCCATGCAGATATGCTCGAGAGGCAGTTGCTAGAAGAGAGGCGGATAGATTTTGGTACTGAGAAGTAGATATGAGTGTTATCTGCATATTGTATTTGGTTCCCAGGGATAGATGAAGAAGAGAAGGGTGCTAGCACTAAACCGTGCGGTATGCCAACAGTCAGAGGTAGTAGGCGAAGAAGAGGTGCCAGATAAGGAGACACTAAATGCATGATCTTCTAGATATGTTAACAATGACAGAGCAGGGTCACTGATGCCAAGAGGGCAAATGATTTGGATAAGAAGCCATAAGTTCTGCCCATAGATTCTTGTTCCACATACAGACTACTCAGAAGGCAGACGGGAGGGTCTGGTTGTTGTTGTTCAGTCGCGTCCGACTCTCCGTGACTCTATGGACCATAGCACGCCAGGTGCATCTCTCAGTCACTGCCACTCTGAGCTGCATCAAGTTCATGTTCATTGCTTCAGTGACCTCATCTATCCATCTCCGCCTCTGTCGTCCCCTTGTGCCTTCAATCTTTCCCAGCATCAGAGTCTTTTCTAGGGAATCCTGCCGTCTCATGATATGGCCAAAGTATTTGTACATCAGCCTCATGATCATACCTTCTAGTGAACAGTGTGTCTTGATTTCCTGAAGTATTGATTTTTATTAGATCTTCTTGTAGTCTTCTCCAACACCACAATTCAAAGGTGTCAATTCTACGGTGCTCAGACTTCTTTATGATCCAGCTCTCACAGCTGTATGTTACAACTGGGAATACCATAGTTCGAAATATGCAGACCTTTGCTGATAGTTTAATATCTCTACTTTTTACTAGCTTGTCCAAGCTTGCCATAGCTTTCCTCCCCAGAAGCAAACGTCTTTTAATTTCATGACTACATTCACCATCTGCAGATCTTGGATCCAAGGAAAATAAAATCTGTCACTGCCTTCCCTTCTTCCCTGTCTATTTACCAGGAAGTGAGATTCTCTATTATCCAGCAGACATTGGCAATTTCATTTATTGTGCTCTGCAAAAACCATCTTGCACATCTGGTAGTTCTTGATCCATATTTTTGTTGGAGCCAAGCGTGCAGGATTTTAAGCATTATCTTGCTAGCATGTGAAATTAGTACAATTGTTTGCTAATTGGATCACTCTTTGGCACTGCCCTTTTTTGGGATTGTAATATAGACTGAACACTGTTGCTTTTTCCAAATGTGTTGGTATAATGCAAGCAACACTCTCTCACCATCATCTTGTAGGAATTTAAACAGTTCAATTGAGACAACTCATTCAGTCTTCTTATCAGCAAGGCTTCCTAGGCCCCATCTCACTTCACTCTCCAATATGTCTGGTACCAGCTCCATGGACAAACTTTTGAGGTTATCAGTGCTGTTAAGATCTGTCATGTATAAATCTTCAGTGTATCCCTGTCACCTCTTCCATCTGATCTGCTTCTGTTAAATCCACACCGTTTTTGTCTTTTATAACTCCCACTCTGACATGAAAGTTTCCCTTCTAGATCCCCGATTCTCTCACAGAGATTGAAAGTATTGGACCCCTGGTCTTACTATAGCCCCTGGCTATCTTCGCTCGGTTTGTGTCTGCAGGCCTGGGAGCTTGATTTCAGGAAGTAACACAGATGGAGACAGTTGTGTTGTGAAACCAAACTCTGACTTTATTGTTGGCTCGTTGACACTTTTATAGCATAAAAGTGTAGGTGTGTAGCATTACACCATAATACATGTAATTCTTTCATTGGTTGATACAGACTACAAAAACAAACATCATTTACAGGAAACGGGGTATGTATAGAAACTACCATATAAGGATATCTTTAGGTTGTATAGAGTCTGAGTTCGGTATGACTCAGAGGTTACACAAAAAACGGAACTTAGGTTGGGTTATAAACATGTACACACATTAGTACAAAATGGAGTAGCATAAAAAATGGAGTTTATACAGATTAGGTTCCCTACCGTCTCCCACAATCCCCTCTTAAAATCATATAAACCTGAATGATTTTTTTAATATTATTATTCTCATTGGAAGTTGGGTTTATGAGCATTATGAATGTCATCAAGGGGCGCAAAGCCTCCCTGGAATATAAAACATGACTGGCGGATAAACCCTTGTATCCCTGTTAATTAAAGGGACCAAGCCACGCCCATTCTTAAATGATGAGGTTCTTTCTTTTCTTTTGCTTATGTTTCTTAACATATTCTGTATATTCATCGGGGTCAGGTGTTAGAGGCACCTGGCATTCGGGGATTGAGTGAGACAGCATGGTTACATTTTCAATACTTTTGTTTAGCAGTTTCTTAAAGCAAGGTATAATACAACATACTACTATACTAACAACAAGTAGGATTACACAGATAATTATAGCGAACTGAACTAAAACATGTTTCCAGGAAGTGAACCAACCAAAGTATTGATCCCAGGGGTTATCAATACCAGAGTTTTTCTTCAGTTCTACGGATAAATCCTCTAATCTCTTAATGGCCAAGGTTACTTTGCCATTTGGGCCGGTATTATCAGGGATCCAAGTACAGCAACCTTCTGTTTTACCTATGTATACACAGGTACCTCCTTTCTCGGCTAATACCATGTCTAGGGCCATTCGGTTCTGTAATACCATTTGGGAAGTTGGCTCTAGTTGTTCAGCTATTCCTTTCAGGGCGTCTCTGGTATCATTAACAAATCTCTGTTGGTTGTAATAGATGTAATTTATCCAGTCTACATTTTTATTGATAGTTATCATAGGTATTAAGGACTCAAAGCCTGCAGCTACTTGGTCTCTGGCTTTGAATTCATTTGGGACCCCTCTTGGTACCCCTATTGTATCTATGTAGACATGGGGGTCGAAGCTTCCTCCTGGGGCTTCCCTCCTTGCTCTCCTGAGTATATTGCTTGAGTTATGGCCCAGGGGAGGATCTACCTCTGTTACAATATTAAGTGGCATAATAATCTTTGCTAGGGCGCACTCTCCTTTCCATGAACCCTCTAACTTGGTTCTAATTTTCATATCACCACAAATCCAGTAGATGTCACCTAGGGACTTAGTTTGGTTGGCAATATTGGTTGTTCGGTTCTGTCTACAGTACCCTGGGGGGAATTTCTTTAAATCCCTTCCGCTATTGTTAGAAATGTAACAAGTGTAATTGCCAGGGTAAATAGTGATATGGCTTCCTGGATTCAGTTTTTTTGATAGGATGGGGTATTTTAGCATCCATTCACTACATCCTGTGATATTGGCAGGATTGGCAGTAAATAGACTCAAAAAGCAATCTTCTACATTCTCTGGGATATTAAGGGGTACAGTACCCAGGTGTGGCCTTGCTTTGCCACACACATAGCAATTGCTTCGGTTAAGGGATATAACATTGTATTTCATCCATTCTAGCCAGTAATTGGTATCAGAGAAACCCGTTTCTATAGCTAGGGTGTCCTCATACGTGGGGTCTCCTATAGCTATCATTTCTTTGAATGTGTGGAGAGAGGGTTTGAGAGGGTTGTCTGCTGTAACAGGGGCATTTAGTTTGAACCAATCATTAGATTGATACATATCCTTTAGTAGGAATCTTCCTTGTTTTCCCCCTGCAGCGCCTGCTGCCCAGGTCCCTAGTATGTAAGTGCCAGCATCACTGGGTCTAGGGTTTTCAATGGTTAGGGTAAATTTCATACTTTGGCCTGATTTTCCATTGTTTAGGCATGTGCCTGTTTTTAATAAGGTCATTCTGCTGATTAGGGATTTTCCATTGTGGTCCTTTTTACTCAAGGCACTCTGTGGCTTATACCCCCAATCTGTCCCTGTGTTCACCCTACAGATCCCCAATAGTCGCAGTTCTGTCCCCAGTAATCATCTGTGACACAGATATAGGTGGAACGAGACTTGGGCGTGTCACGATACAAGTTACATTGCCAGAGAACTGGGGGACAGGAGACTATATTACAAAGGAGAAAGCGGCAACATGTGTGTTGGATGAGTTATACCAGAATGTGGTCACCAGGTCTTTGTCCTGTGTGATAGCCACTTGTTGTGGGGTAGGGTTAGCAGGGGGAGTGTTCCTTCTAGTCCTAGGGGATTGTTTGGTGGCAGAGGCACTGTTGCCACAAATAGTTTGCAAGCTCCCTAACTCATCAGGGTCGTAAGTACAGTTAGAGGTGATCCATACTATGCAAAATACGGGTGCAGCAATAAGTCCTATACATATCCAAGATCTCCTAGAATCTGGAGATAGTATGCTTGTCATCTTCCTATAGGGTTAAGTTCCTTGGTTTGTCCTGTTCGAGGTCAGGGCAACTCAGGTTGCCCTCGTTAGTACCTCTCTTTCCTCCAAGTCCGGGCTTGCTTCTGGGCTTGGACCTTTCTTTACCAGCTTTACTCGGGTGGCGTGGATCCAGGTAGGACTGTTTTCCGTTAGGACTGCTGTTCGTGTTACTGCAACGATGGTGGTGGGAGATCCATAGGTGAAATCCTGTTGTTTCTTTCCTTTAGGATGTAGTTTTACCACTACTTCGTCTCCTTCCTGGAAGGGATGGGTGTTTTCCTGTGAAGAAAAAGGACATTTGCGAGTAACATCTCCCTCAGTGCTGACCAAGGTTTCGATCAGCTTTCTTACATATTCGTCTCTTACATTATCGAGATTGTCCAGCGTCATGAATGTTTTCCTTGCCCATGGGGTGGGGAAGGGTCTACCAAACAGGATTTCAAATGGTGAATACCCCAAAGTTTTATTAGATGTCATCCTAATTTCAGCCATAATGGCTGGCAGGTACCTTTTCCAATTGGCAAAGGTTCCTCCTGTTGCCTTCCTGATTTTATCTTTAATTGTCCTGTTCATTCTTTCTACAATTCCTGAACTTTGGGGATGGTATGGGATATGGAACTTCCACTCGATCTGCAATGTTTTTGCTAATTCTTTACAAATTTTGGATGTGAAGGCGGGGCCTTGGTCTGAGTTAATTTGTAGAGGTACTCCCCATCTGGGAACTATCTCTCTGGTTAGGATTCCTACCACTGTTTTAGCATCTTCTCTTTTAGTTGGGAATGCTTCTGGCCATCTACTAAAGACGTCTATTATGACACAAACTGGTTGTGTACCTCCACTTGTTACTGGGAGATGGGTGAAGTCAATTTGCAGATGTGTGAATGGTGTTGTTGGGTAGGGTAGGTGCTCATGTTTGACCTTGTGTGGGTTGTTGGGGTTGTTTCTAATGCATGTGATGCATCTTTGTACAAAACGTTTTACCATGGGTTCTGCATTAGTAATGTAAAACATTGTCTTTAGCTGTTGTAATGTGGCTTTCCAACCTATGTGTCCTATACCGTGGACGTGTGCGATGTAGATTGGTGCACTATGCTGTGGGATACAGGGCTTCCCCTCTTTGCAAATTAGTCCAGATTTAGGACTCTTTTGCAACACTGGGTAACACCAATCTGCAAGCTCCTCCTCTGTAGCGGATGCCTGCAGATCAGTTAGCAGCTGTGTCTCATCTGGGAGGAGAGGTAGTAGGGTTGCCATAGATAGGAAAGTTGGTGTTGTGGATTTAGCAGCGGATTTGGCTGTCACATCCGCTAGGGCGTTCCCTTTTGATATGTCATCTGTGCCATGTGTGTGGGCCCTGCAGTGAATGATGGCCAATTCAGATGGAAGCTTTATTGCATTTAGCAATTGAGAAATCAGTTGGGCGTGGGATATACGTTTTCCGTCTGCTCCCACATAGCCTCTGACTGACCATAGGACGCTGTGGTCAAAAACTACGCCATAGGCATATTTAGAATCAGTGTAAATGGTTACTGGTTGATTGGCGTATATTGTACAGGCTCTAGTTAATGCTATTAATTTGGCGGCTTGGGCTGATTGGTAGTCAATAGGCTTTGCTTCTAAGATTATATTGGGTAGCTTTACAACCGCATACCCTGCATGGTAGGTATTGTCATTTGGACGGGAGCAGGAGCCATCTACGAAAATCACATCTCCTACATCTAGTGGGGCCTTTTGCATGTCTAGCCTTGGAGATGTCATTACCTCTATGGAATCTAAACAGTCATGATCTTCAGGTATGTGGTCATTTGGTGACTTTAAGCCTAGGAGGCCGTTTAGAATCATTGCTGGCCCTGCAGTAGTGGAGTTGTATTGGACTCTTAGCTGTGGGTTACTTAAGAGGATAATTTCGTAACCACTTTGTCTCTGAGCTGACATATGCTGTGTGTGAATGCCCTTTAGGATGGCTAGTACATCATGTGTAGTGTGTAGGGTAGTTGGGTGTCCCAGTGTGAAGGTGGTAGCCATTTCAACAACCATGGCACATGTTGCCAGTGCCCTAAGGCAAGAAGGAAAACCCTGGACTTGGAGAGGCATGACTTTTGAAAAAAAGGCGACAGGTCGCATTTTCCCATCGTGTTCCTGGCCGAGAACGCCCGCCATGGTTTTACAATTGTCTCTAGCATATAAATGGAACATCACATTATAATCAGAGAGGCCAAGGCCAGGACTTGTCATCATTGAACATTTCAATGCCTTAAATGCTTTCAACATATCATCTGACCATTGTACAATTTCAGGAGAATCCTTTAGCGTGGCTTGTCTTAAAGTGTTATTATAGAATGAGCAATCACTTATCCATTGTCTACAATAGTTTACCATTCCAAGGAAAGATAACATGTCTTTCTTGGTACGTGGGGTGACCAGGCCCACAATGGCATCGACTCGTGATTTGCTCAAGCTCCTTTCTCCCTCTGAGAAGACAAAGCCTAGGTATTCTACTTTCTTTAGACACCATTGTAACTTTTGCTTTGATACTTTGTAACCACATTCTAATAACCATAGTAATAATGACCTACAATCTTTCTGGCTGGCCTCCTCTGATTCGCTGCAGATCATCAGATCATCAACATATTGCAGCACTACCGAACCACAGGGGGGGTTCCATGGCCTTAAAGTGGACTGTAGTACAATACTAAAAACCATGGGGGAGTCCACATATCCTTGCGGCAATCTTGACCAAGTCATTTGCCGTTTTCCGTCAAGGCTAAATGCAAAAATGGGTCTCGTCTCTCTGTCAACAGGGATGCTAAAGAAAGCATTCTTTAAGTCAATGACTGAAAAATGTGAGGCGTCATGTGGAATAGTTGCCAAAAGGGTGCTAATGTCTGGGACAATGGGTGCTATCGGGGTCACAAGATTATTAATAGCTCTTAAATCTTGGACAAAGCGGTAAGTGCCATTAGGTTTCCTGACAGGGTTCACGGGTGTGTTGTACGGGGAGATACAGTACTCCAGTACCCCTTCTTGGAGGAACTCTTCTACTAATGGGGTTATTCCTTTTATCTTTTCTAGTGACAAAGGATATTGTTTTTGGTAGACCGGAGTGGCTAGAGGTTTGAGGGTGGCCCTATACGGAGTACAGTCTATCAGACTGGTATCATGGTTTCCCTCAGCCCACACCTGCTCTGGTAGATCGAGAGGCAGGTTTACATAGATAAGGTCGAGGTTATCAGGGCCTATACTTTGATTGGGTTTTAGGTCAAAGAAGGGTGAGTCCACAATTAGGCCCCCTCCATGTTTGTTCACGGTGAGGGTCAAATTGAGCTTTTCAAATAGATCCCTGCCCAGTAGATTTACAGGGCAGCCTGGTATGATGCTAAAGGCATGGAAACAAAGTAGTTTCCCTGTACAGTCAGTAATCTTTAAACGGGTAATTTTAAAAGTGGGGGTTGATATCCCATTTATTCCCATAGAAGGCGATGACTTTTCCTTTTTACCAGAGTCATTACCAGGTGATATTACACTAGTGGTTGCCCCTGAATCAATAATAAATGATAATTTATCTTGGTCTATGATTAGATCCACAAGGGGTAACTCCTTCCACGTTTCTGTAATTTGTGGAAAAGTCGGGATATCAGCCTCCGGGCAGCATCAGCGTTGTTGCTGCTGGTTGGACCAATCAATGGGGAATCTATTACCTGCGGGCGTGGCTTGGGGGGTCTGCTGTTGTGGCTGTGGTGGCGCTTGATTAGGAAATTGAGGGTTCTGGGGTTTACGGGGGTTAGGGCAGTCCCTGGCCCAATGATTTTGGTCACCGCAGTTATAGCAGGTACCCGGGGGGTACCTGGGTGCATTTCTCTGACCTGTGCCTCTCCTGGGTCCTCCTCTATTTGAATATCCTCTCCCTCTTCCTCTATCTGTACTTTTGTCATATTGGGGTGAGGTGGCTTTATCAGTGAAGTTGTGTGTACTGACGGCGGGTTTTTTAAAGTCAAAGCATCCTGCAGCTTCTTTTTGCATGAGGTGTGTTTTAAAATTTTCCACTGTGTCGCTTGGCCATGATGATACCATTTGCTTAATAGGGATAGTAAGGTGTGGCAGGGTGTTGGTGAGGAAAGTAGATATAAATAGGCTATCATTATTCAATATTTTTAACCCTGCCTCTTGAATCCAACAGTCATGGAACCTTTTCCAATAATCGGGGATGGATTCATCTTTCTTTTGTTTGCATGCTAGTGCCGTGGACAGTGAAGAGGTTTGTTTGAAAATTCTAATTACTTCTGCTTCTATTTCTGTCCACATTGTATCCTGACCTGCTTGTGTATTTAGGGTGTATTCAGCTGCAGTAGGGTTTGTAGGAGGTGGGGATGC
The DNA here is from genome assembly GCA_027410445.1 of Discoglossus pictus. Lineage (NCBI taxonomy): Eukaryota > Metazoa > Chordata > Amphibia > Anura > Alytidae > Discoglossus > Discoglossus pictus. Next base: position 48,171,169 of record CM050167.1, on the reverse strand, counting down.
TGCTCCATCGGCGGCTGGTGCGGGGTTTATAATCTGTATAACGCTGATAGAGGCTACTTTAGTCCAATCCCACCCGGTATGGTTTGTACCAATGATCTGGTCTATTATAAGACGCATGTCTTCTTGAGTGTAATTTCTACCCTTACAAGCTCTTTTCAAGTAGGTGACCATTCCTAGCGGGGCTACGGTGGGCTTGGGACAGTGTTTTACAATTCTGTTTATATCTTCTATCTCAATGGGTTTCTTTAAAAGATAATTTCCCACTGACATAAAAGGTAGGTGTAGTGTCTCTTCACTGTTAGGTGCGAGGTCATTGGTACCTCGTTGTCTCCCGCTACGGAGGTAGAGTGGGGACACTATGGGTATTGAAGGAGAGGCCCCGGCGGGGGCCAGTGCGGGTAACTGTTGCGCAGGTGAAGACGGGGGTGTAGGGGCATTGGGCACTACAGGTTGCGTGCCTTGTGAGTCATTGCTCGGTAAGTTGGCTAATATAGCTAAGCTATTTATCTCTTCTTTATTTAACATGGGATAAATGTGATTATATGGTGGCGGGGGTCGGGCAGTATTGCCCTTGGGTGTGTTAGTGGACTTGGACGATGTTCTTATTAATTCTAGGTCGTGGCATTTCTTGGGGTCTAATTTAGTCTTGTTCTTGTTCTTTTTGTCCTTCTTATTTTGGGTGTCTTTCCAATAGGGGGCATACTCAAGCCAACTGATTCCACCTTGTTCCATATAATTTTGGTCCCACTGTGGGTCCGGACCATAGTAGGGCCATGCCGCTGTGTCTAAAAGGCATAGTCCCTTCACCATGTCCATGTGGAATGGGTCATTGGCGCCCTCTCGAGGAAAAGGACTAGAACTTTTCATACCTTCAGTCCACCCCGCTAAATTATCTATCCATGGGTTAATTAGGTAATAATTGGTCCCACTAACTCTTGCTACATAATCTTTACACGTCTCTCCTACCTCAGGAGGTGGGGGTGGTTTACTTCCTTCGTGACCCATCTGTTATATCACTATCAACTGTTACTATCAAATATGTATATCTATTTAATTTATTTTCCTCTCAGGGAAAAATAAGTAGGTCTAGGGGTCTTTTTGTATATTTAAAATGTAAACAACTTGTATACACATATATTAATCAGGTTATGGAATGTTCACAGTGCTCAGCTGCAACACAGGTCGCCCCGTGTGCGCTTTCCCTAAACGTGAACGAGTCACAAGTGTATTTCAGCCGTGCTGACAATACGGAGCGGTTCGAATGCAGTGTGACTATTTCTGCGATCTCATCAGAGAAAGGACATTCAGTAAATGACTCGAATCTGTTCACTTACCAACCAGATTCATTGAATCATACAAACAAATAATCTTATACTTCTATGCGATAGGAAGAAAGCAAAGAAAAGTATTTTCAGACACAAAACGAGCGTATTTACGTATTAACTTCTCTAAGTCTCCCTGAGACTAAATATTTCCTTGAAATATTTTACTCCGCCTGACTATATTCCCGGAATATGTCAGCGTATACGGTTCAATGGGATCCGAACTTAGTCAGTGTCCCCCGGCATCTCATTTCATTCGGCCATATAGAAAAATAGCATTTTTTCTACTCACAGAATGAATGGATGTCCGCAGGAGTAACTTTCGGATCCCAGACGGGCCCCCAGCTGAAAGTATTGGACCCCTGGTCTTACTATAGCCCCTGGCTATCTTCGCTCGGTTTGTGTCTGCAGGCCTGGGAGCTTGATTTCAGGAAGTAACACAGATGGAGACAGTTGTGTTGTGAAACCAAACTCTGACTTTATTGTTGGCTCGTTGACACTTTTATAGCATAAAAGTGTAGGTGTGTAGCATTACACCATAATACATGTAATTCTTTCATTGGTTGATACAGACTACAAAAACAAACATTATTTACAGGAAACAGGGTATGTATAGAAACTACCATATAAGGATATCTTTAGGTTGTATAGAGTCTGAGTTCGGTATGACTCAGAGGTTACACAAAAAACGGAACTTAGGTTGGGTTATAAACATGTACACACATTAGTACAAAATGGAGTAGCATAAAAAATGGAGTTTATACAGATTAGGTTCCCTACCGTCTCCCACAAAGATCTCTTGACTTTCCCATTCTTTTATCTTCTATCTTTTTACATCGCTCATCATAGAATTTTTCCTTGTCTCTTCTTGCTATCCTCTGGAATTCTGCATTCAGATGCTCTTCTATTTCCTTGGCTCTTTTCAAAGCCTTATCAGACAGCCAGATTGTTTTTTACTTTTCTATCTTTTGTGGATATTTTTTGTTGCTGTTTTCTGGACAAGGCCACAAACATCCAATGCATATTCACAGCAGATATTGTTTATTTCGTATCTGCTTGCTCTGATGATTTTACCTCTTCTTCAGTTTAATTCTGCACTTGGCAAAAATGAGGCTTGACTGCGGCTCAGACCGTGACCTTCTTATTGCAGACTTTATGCAGCTCCTCCATCTTTGGCTGCAAAGTATATAGTCAATATGATTTCTATATTGTCCATCTCATGATTTCCAACAGCCTCAGAGACGACTCTACACATGGACGAGGGTGTTTACTATGGCCAGAGAATTATCTTGACATAATTGAACTCATTTCTGACCTGCTTCATTTTGTACTCCAAGGCCAAACTTTCCACTTTTTTTTCAGTTATCGTTTGGTTCCCTGCTTTAGCATTCCAATATCCTATGATGGGAGTAAAAATGTTTCTTGGTGTTATATCTGAGAGGTGCTGAAAATCCTTGTAGAACTGAAGAACTTCAGCCTAGATCACTGTGAAGTAAAATTGCTTTCCTTGAATTCAAATTTAAATCATTGAGCACTGCTTTGGCTACTCCATTTCATCTGCAGGATGCTTGACCACAGTAAAAGATCTGGTGGTTGTCTGGTACAAAATGACCCATTCCAGTCCATTTGAATGCACTAACCCCCAGGATATCAATGTTTAATCTTGTCCTCTGATGTTTGGATACAACCTAACATTTCAGGTTTCTATGCTGAATTGTTCTTTGCAGCACCTGACTTTCCTTTTCCCTTTAGACACATCCACAGCAGGGAGTCCTCTCCACTTTGCTGAACTACTTCATTAGATCTTGTGCTACTCGGTCTCTGCTCTTCCCCAGTAATGTGGTAGTCACCTTCTGATCTGATTTAAACATCTGTTCTTGCATATAAGTGAGGTATTTTAGTTTTATGTTTTGTTTCCGTGACTATACATTTAATGGATAGTGATATAAAGAAAGTCACTGAAGTTCTCAGAGTCCAATCATTTACCCAGTGGCACTGCCACTATTTCATCCATTATTAATTTGGGCCATTGTATTAATTTCTTATGGTGGCATCATAATCCAGCAGAACAAGTACTATTCTCAATGTTCACCGTCTTTGAAGAAAAGACACAACATTCTAGTGGTTACATTCTTAAATGTGAGTTTTTATTATCAACAAAAACCAAAGACACACCTCGGTACAATGGTAAACACATCTATTTTCTTAGTAAACCTAACAATATATAATCATGTAAAACAAACACAACCCTGCCTATTAAAGGTTTCTATTTCCCATACAGATGGAGAACAAACAAGTGCCAGTATGGGCTGGATTGCAACTTGGACTGGATCAACATTTTGAGATGATCTATTTTTGGGTTGGTAATGATCAAGAGTTTGCTTCCATATGTAACATTTCAGTGCCTGATCATCATCGAGGCAAGCCCGTATGTTTCTGCTGAGACAGAGCCAATATTAAATGAGACCGTCATCATGACGTCCGTTAACGGTGCAGTTTAAACGTCAAGTCAACGCGTTTGTCCGATATGCAATCAGAATCGTAATCCAGCAATGTGAACATCACTAAAAATGAATGAAGAAACAGGTCTAGTTCATGTGGGTGGCCTGATATGTATTAACCCCTTGATTGCCAAGATTGATATAACATGAAAATAAAACGTAAAAATAATAAATTTTTTATTGCAAGCTTGAGACTTTCGTGCAATTAATGCTAATGTCTTTCATCACTTTTTCCATATTTTAAAGTGCAGTATTTGTTTTTATAGTGCTACGAACAGATGCTTAACCCCCTTGCGAGTCCTATCTGGTACTTGTAGGATTTTTGAATCAGGTGACAGGGGTGGAGACATACGCAGCTACCAGGAAGGTAGCTTTTAAACAATTTTATTTACAAATAGTTTAATTATTGATTTTTATATAAACACTTTTATAATGCAAAACAAGAGTGATTTTGAAGTTGGAAGGTGGAACATTTAGGAGTAATGTGCAGTGGCGGAGCTAGAGAATGGAGGGCCCTGGTGCAAAAAAAAGTTTTTGGCACCCCCTCTGGGGGGTTGTAAAAAATGTTGTGCTCTGGGCCCCCGACGAAACCAAATCACTTGTTGTTCCTCCCCTAGACCCCTTCCCATAACTGTTCCTGTCCCGAAGACCTCTTCCATAACAGCAAACCTTACCAATTGCTTCTTGACCCCCAAGACCCCTTTTCATCATATTTACATATATAAACATAAGCCCTTGCTATTTTACCTTCTTCCCTGATACACATCCTTAGCGTGCTGAACTGCTCCATGCTGCCACCTTCAGTAGAAATGCTCTTATTTAAACAGGCACAAATCAATTTCAGACATGTTGTTGTACAGTCAAAGAGGCACAGGAGGGCCCAGGATGGCTGTAGTAGGTTGGCCCAGGGTGGGGGGCCCTTCACTACAGAAAAAAATTACACAGCACCCCAGAGGAGGGCCCTGGTGCACTGCACCACTGGTAGATCCTCCCATGGTAATGTGAGAGAGTAGTAGATAAGTAGTAGGGTCATTTAACAGTTGTGGTATTGCTTCCAGCTATAATGGATCAGCTTTAAGGATGCTGACACAGAAAAATAATTTTGACTTAAACCAATGGTTCCAAACTTTTTTTTCTTTCTCCTGAGGACAACTTGAAAGTCTTGGGGCCATTTGATTATCATTTGTTTGGGTTTGGTTGGTGGTTTCATAATGTTTCTATGAGGTTGACCATAATAAGGCATTATTCTATATTGGTGTATGGCACAAACACCAAAAAATATTACCTCTAATATCTAGTGCTTCAGTACTATTTGTTTATATTTTTTATGAATTATCCTAATTTTTTTTTCATTTTTGTTTTGTAACCCCAGTGTATGGTTTCATTAATGCTTGTGCGCCACTGGTTGGTCACAAGCAATATTTGGGAATGTTGAAAACAATTCACATATTACATGACTTCATCGATAAATGTTTTATCCAAGTACTAGATCGTTTATAATTTTATTAACATTATATTTTTTTATCTTTTTATAGCACACAGATTTTTTTATTTTTTTTATTTCATTTTACCTAAATACAAGTTTATTTTAACTGGAGAAAACACTTTGAGACATTTAAATATAGATGTTAGTGTCAATAACGCATTATCTAAACATAGATTTTTATGGCAAAAAGACCCATTTGATTTCCCTATTCTATCTCCCTAAAAGTTTGGTTTAATTAATCCTTAGGATAGCTCTTTGTTTGACGTTATCACTTCCATTGGATGTTTGTTCCACTGATCTAATACTCTATCTATAAAGTAAAATTTTCTTGGATTACCCCTAAATCTTAAATTTTCCAACTTGAAATCATTATCTCTTGTTTTTTTTTCATTCTTCTTTTTCTGGAAGACATTTCCCTCTTGAATTTTATTAAATTTTTTTATATTTTTGAAGGTTTGTATCATAATTAGCTCAAAAGATCAAAATATCTATTAAGTTTGCACACTCAGAATTCTATTATGTGACTGACACACTTAGGGCAGAATAAATGTTAAATGGCAGTACTATCTTTTCTCAAATACTAAGCAGTAAATGGTAAAGTACCCTTCTGGATCTCTGCCTTGTTGTAGTGTAGGGGCTTGTGTATAAGCACAGCCAGAGACATAAAGATAGATATGCCTGGCGTGCTTTGGTCCACTGGGTCACGGAGAGTCGGACATGACTGAACGACCAAATATAAAATGGTAAAGTAGAAAAGTTCCATATCTTTTACACATGTATTTAATGTTCTCAATATGTGCTGCTTGATATAAAATCAAGTTATATTTAGGCAGGAGGTAAGGGAGATACATTATGGGCTGTGGTTTATCCAGCTGACTAGATTCAGTGTAGGAATTTGATATTTATTGAAAAGTCGGGTGTGTGCGTGCATAGAAATTCCAAAGATTAGGCAGAGTTCATGAAAAATCCTCTACATGGCAGAAGAAAAGAAGAGTGGAGGAAAAAAGCAAGTCCTGGGTCAGGGGATCAGCTGGAAACAGTGGTGGAGCTACTGCTGGTGGGCCCAAAACAGAATAGGGACCCTCTGCTACTTCTGGCAATGGCCAGAAGTAAATGGAGACTCTTTAATTATTACGGGATGAGGGCAGATAATTATTTTTATGGAAAGGAAATCTGATTACCCTATGTGTGATCTGAATATCTCCATATATGTATGTTTTTTGTTTTACACCTATAGTATGTATGGAGAAGTTATAAACGAGGCATCAAATTATTTTGCCCTAGGACCCTCCATTCACTTGGTCTGACACTGGTGGGAAATTAATTTTGAAACAAGGACAAATATGTATTTTTGAGGAGCGGAAGCTGTGGTAGAGGGTGGGTAAATTAGGAGCTCAGTCTTTGACATGCTGAGTTTGAGTTGATGGGTGGATATCGAGGAGGATAGATTTGGTGCTGAGAAGTAGATTTAAGTGTCATCTGCATATAGATGATACTGAAATCCAAAAGATTGTATTAGGGTACCCAGAGAGTATGTATAGATGAAGAAGAGGAGGCATAGTACTGAACTTTAGGGTACGCCAACTGTCAGAGTGCGAGGTGAAGAAGAGGTGCCAGAGAAGGAGACACTAAATGTTTGATATTTTATATATGATGTGAACAATGACAGAGCAAGGTCACTGATGCCAAGAGAGCGGAGAATTTGGATAAGAAGATAGGGAATGCAGTGTTATCAGTGGCGTAGTTGGAGGTTTTGCCATCCGGGGCTACCCCGGAGTTTGACAGACTTGCAGACACACTCAGACACACTTACTCACTAACAGACACTCACACAGACTCACACTCACTCACACTTATTAACACACTTACTTGCAGACACTCCCTCACAGATGCACACACTCACACAGACACAAAATCTCACAGACTCGCACACAGACACCCACACGCACGCACGAGGGCAGCATCAGCAGCTACTGACCGGAACTCAAGCATCCATAACTCTCAAGCAACCAAAACTTTTTATTTTATTTTGTACTTTAAATAAAAATTAAGATTTACAGGACTCAACAAATGCCAGGAGCCATGTTGTTATGCCACAAAATGCTTACAGGCACCTAGATTTCATCAACTGGATGTCTCTGCAATTGGAAGAAGACAGGCATGAGAGACTGAGCCAGGGCAGTGTTGGCATTGCATTCCCCGGGTTTATCACCGCACCCTCCAGTCAGACTTACCTGTGTGTAAGTGAGGAGTGAAAGCTGCTGCTGCTGCTAAAATAGCCCTCACTGACATATACTTAGCAGAGCATCCTATTTGCAGCTAATCTATGTCTTCTTTAATAGTAACTCTCAAGCAACCAGAAACAACATTTATCCGGCATCTACCAATCCTCAAGAAGGCCGATTAACTGAGAGTCTACTGTACTAAGTGCTGCATGAAAACAATGAAGATCACACTACAGCCACTGCAATAATCCAGTTTTTAGAGTATTATCAGAATAACCTTTCAATTTAATGAGATTGTTTTTTCAAACATTTAAAAAGATACATTTTAAACATTACAAAAGTTATTATTATTTTATTTTTTTTGTGCATGAAAAAATATTAAGCAAAATCAGTTTAAATTGTATTAAACCTAGCAGGAAATGCAGAGATCATACTTTAGTCTGTAGCTCTCATTGGCTGGCAGAAAGCAAATCCCCAGGAGCAGTGAAACCTCTAAATACTTTTGCTCTGAGACATTTAAAAAAAAAAAAAAAAAAAACATCCTGTAACATTATCAAATATCCTCTTTCTGATGCAACAAATAAAAAAAAATCCATGTCCCGTTAAGCTGATTTGTTGTGTTTTTTTGTTTTTTTTTTGCAAGAAATTCAACAGTGAGAAAATAACCAGCTGAAGAAGTTTGCTGCAGACTATTAAAGCAGATTTGGTGGATTCCACACTAAATATGGCTCTAAAATAAGCAAATGATTTAAAAAATCCTATTTCAAGGTATGATAAATGCTTAATTTTTGGGGACGGTGTAAAAGCCGTAACGGAACGGGCCTGAACAGACCATTTATAAAAGAAATCAATGACAATATCACTGGGATGTGTTGGATAATATTGAGAACAATATATAAGAACCAAAACCAATTTGATATAATACTTTATTAACCCTTTCAACCCCAAAATATCAAACGGAACAGGCAAAAACAGGCCGGAACGCACACTTTATGAATGGAATTAATGCTAAAATCATTGGGATGTGTTAAATATAACTGAGAACTATATTTAAGAGCCAAACCCCATCTGATAGTATGAATAATTAACCCTTTATCATGCCAGAGTACAATATTTAGCAAAAATATCCAGGAACAGCCACTTTCCAAATACACACAACTAGTTGAATACTGCCGTTCCAGGCAGAATACTATATTTCGCAAAATGACCCGGAATGGTAATTTTTTAGAGGGTCAATATTACCAAAATCACAAAATACACATAACTAGGTGGGATTCATGTAATAACCTACATAAATTCCACACAAACTAATTTCAAGTACCCGTTCCGGGCAAAATACTAAAGAACTGCAATAGCTACTTCTCAGAGTGTCGGAGATATCTATGTTATATCTTATTTATTCTGGAGTGGGAAGAGACGGACTTGTTATCTCATTGAATGATTCAGAGCAGCTTTAAGAAAATGATAATCATCCACACAAATAATTAGAATCAGATGGTCATACTTAGTACTGATTTTCTGCTTTGCTCTGTACCCTATATTTTTCCCTCGCTTAGCCGATTTCACACCTACCAAAAACGCCAATTAAACATCAAATTAGCTTGCAACCTCACTTACAGCCTCCCCCCCCCCCCCCCCAAAGCTGGGTGAGAGATTGTAAGTAATTTTTTTTTAATTAATTGGCGTCTTTTGGCGGTCTTCCGAGTTACGGACATGAAAATAAAATGTGGTCGTTAAAGCCGTAATTTTTTCAAAGTCTTGCATGCCTTGCGTACATCGCGTACATCGCCATGAACGCCTTCGGCGCTCATGCCGATCTCTTTTCAAAGTCTTGCGCACATCGCAATGAGTGCCAAAGTCTTGCAGGCCTCGCATTGAGCGCCTTTGGCACTCATCACAAGGCCCGCAATGAGCGCCCGTCAAACCTGTAACTTTTGGGCCTCGCCTCTCTTTGTCAAGTCAGAGGTAATACTGATGATAAATTCCCACAGAAAGCAAGAAATACCAAGATTCAGAAATAATGTTCTGTTCAGCCAACTGTGCACAAGTCTGCAGAGGTGCAGACCAGAGGAAATAAATTGGGGTCGAAAATTGTTTCACATCTTTTTTTTTTTTTTATTGGTATTTCTTGTGAGAAAAGAAGACGTCATAGAAATAATACAATAGAGAGATACATTGCAGCATGTAACATAAAGAATTTGCTTTATCTTTTCCCAGTTTATTTAGTTTTTTTTTAAATTATATTCTTTTTATTGTGTTTCTGAAGTAAGCTATATCAGGGTTGTAACTAAGAAAATAAAATAGTGTAAAAGAAGAAGGGGAAGGAAAGGAAGGGGGGGGGGGTATCAAGTCCATGATAGCAGACTCCCACACTTACTGTCTGTCCAGACATCCCATAAAGCTGTAACAAAACACAGAAAGAATTGAGTGAATCCCACCTAGTTATGTGTATTTGGTGAATTTGGTATTTTTGACCTTCTGGAAAGTCGCTGTTCCAGGTCATTATGCAAAATATTGTATTCTGCCCGGAACCGGTACTTGAAATTAATGTCTGTGAAATTTATGAAGGTTATTACAGGAATTCCACCTAGTTATGCGTATTTGGTGAATTTGGTATTTTTGACCTCTGGAAAGTCTCTGTTCCAGGTCATTTTGCGAAATATTGTAATCTGGCCCGGAACGGATACTTTAAAAGAGTTTCTGTGGAATTTATGAAGGTTATTACATGAATCCCACATAGTTATGCGTATTTGGTGAATTTGGTATTTTTGACCCTCTGGAAAAACGCCGTTCTGGGTCATTTTGCAAAATATTGTATTCTGGCCCGGAACGGGTACTTTAATGAGTTTCTGTGGAATTTATGAAGGTTATTACATGAATCCCACCTAGTTATGTGTATTTGGTGAAATTGGTATTTTTGACCCTCTGGAAAGTCATTGTTCCGGGTCCTTTTTGCTAAAAATTGTATTCTAGCATGTTAAAGGGTTAATTAAGCTTACTATCAGATGGGGTTTAGCTCTTAAATATAGTTCTCAATTATATTTAACACAACCCAATGATTTTAGCATGAATTCCTTTCATAAAGTGTGCGTTCCGGCCTGTTTTTGCCTGTTCCGTTTGATATTTTGGTTTTTAAAGGGTCAATAAAGTATTATATCAAATTGGTTTTGGTTCTTATATATTGTTTTCAATATTATCTAACACATCCCAGTGATATTGTCATTGATTTCTTGTATAAATGGCCTGTTCAGGCCCGTTCTGTTCCGGCTTTTACACTGTCCCTAATTTTTGTATGTCAGCTGTACAAATTATTTCAGTAATTTATGTTCATACAGTTAGTTTAGAATATCCATGTTTCTATAAGGCTGAGAGTTTAAATGTAGGGTCAAAACTAGCAACCCATTCCAAAATCATCTGCCATGAATAACAAGTGGATCAGCATGGACACAAAGATGTCCTGGTGTGTTACAGTCCATGAGGTCAACAACATTTTTTTATAAACAAATTGTTATAAAGCAGTGTTTTATCATAAAACGTCAAAATAGATCTGCTGCAAGACCACCTATAAAGTCAATTTGTAAATTATAATAAAGACTAGTCGTTTACCCATCATAAATGACGGCATAATATTACATGTGTCTCTCCCCTCCCTCACCTGTGTCTTTCACACCCTCTCCCTCCCCTGTTTCTCTCCCCCCTCCCGTGTCTCTCTCCCCCCTATCTCCCTCCCCTGTGACTCTTCCCCCTTGCCCCCTCTGTCTCCCCCCCCCCGGCGCCGTTCTTTGCGCATGCGCAGCGGCATGTACGGAATCCATGCAAATAGTCTCTATGGTGCGCATGCGCTCTTACTGGAGCGTTACGCACTTTTTAGAAACATCTAGGAAAATGACATGTCATTCTAGACCTTGCAGGTTATATTACCTGAGTCATACAAGGCCTTGCGTGTGACATCATAACTTGCACATGTCAGGGAATCTCCCTTAGCTCTAGCAGGTTTTACTATGTTTAGAGAAAACAAGTCAGCTGACTCTGAGTCACATTCACTATAGAAACAGAAAATCATAAAAACAAGTCACTTAGGAATTAAGTGGAACTGATATTACAAGAAGATGAAGAACAAGAGATTGAAATCTATATGTATCTCAGTAACATCCTTATACCTCCCAGCACTTGAAGTGGCCAAAGACAGATCCTTATATTCTCAAAAAAAATTATACACTGTAAATAAAGGAGGTAACTCTCCCAAATGATAACCTACATTTAGAAATATAAACATTTATCATATTAACAATGCTCTAAACACATAGAAGCCTTGAGTGTCCGTCCTACAGAATATCTATCTTTCTCCTAGAGTTTGAGAGGAAACAGAAGAAACTAGAGACATTAGAAATGGTCAGGACTGGAAAACAGGGCTAAGTTTGGAATTTTAGTTAAAGGGACAGTTTGTAAGTCTAAAAGCAAGAGTGATTTCCCATGAAAAAACTGTCCCTCTAAAAAAAGAGACAGTTGGAAGTATGATTTGACATAGACACCATGAATTAAGTAAAACAAAATTTGGAATATGGGTGATGTTTTCTTTATACTATACCTAAACTAGATGGGAGGATGTTAGGCCGCAATTGATGAGGACAGAGGGTGTGAAAGTATAGCTCGTGTCCCTTTATAGCTATGACACGGATACATTTTGCTTAATTCTTCGTTTCAATTATTATTTTTATATATATATATATTTTTTTTTATTGATATATTGTTAGTGCCTTTTTAGTATGTAATTATTGTCTTGTGTAATTTCATGAATTTGTATTTTCTGTTTTAATTGTGATATATATGGAAAGAATGACAGTTAGTTCAAATGTGGCACAGATTTGAGGCGTGCTTTTGTTTTACAGTATGCTTTCTAACCTTCTCAAGCGGGAGAGGAACTTGCATGTTGATAAGTTTTCAGTTGTGTATATTGAAATCTTCCCACCAGGTCTGCAAATTTTCAATATATCTAACTAAAAATATTAAAGGGACAATATAATGCTATAACACTCAATGTAAAAGGCATCGCTCAGTCATGTCCGACTCTCCATGACCTCATGGACAACACACCATGCTGATCCATTTGGTTTTTATGGCAAATATATTGGAGTGGGTTGCCAGTTCAGTACCACCTCTGGGCTGATCTGAGCAATTGTTTGTTGGCTGTGAAGGGACGCAACCCTGGATCATGGTTTAGCTCATATCTGGCAGCAAAACACAGAACCTAGATATTAAGTTATGTCTTGCTTAAATTCAATACGTTTTATGTTAATAAAAATGGCGGCTGTGGCCTCCTAAAAATCCACACTGTGTCATGTATCTCTGTGGTTAGACATGTTGGTGGGTGGGTTGGTCTGACCTTTATTAACATTAGGCAGATCATGCAATTTACCCTGTATCCTCTGACCGGGCATAGTTGTCCTTCCCCCAATATATGCAGTTTATCTCAGAGTGAATATCTGAATTGTACCATAAAATTGCTCTGACTTGATTAATGTGGCTTTCATTATTAATCACTATTACAGCATTCAGATAAAGGATTTGGTCCTATTTTCTTATGGTAGCTCAGCACAAGGCAGCAGCAGTGGCAGTGAGCGCCCACTAGATGTCGCTGCCAATATTCCAGTGCCATATCATAGTCAAGGCTTAGGTAAACTGTTAGTGTTTGGGTTAGGGTTAGTTCAAGGGTTAGGCTAACATAAGCTTAGAACTTCTCTCACATATCGGCAGCGCCATCTATCGGTTGGAGGCCGCACTGCAGCTGTGGTCCTGTCCCGACACCATAACAGAATAGATCCAAGGATTTTTACACAGAGATAGGATAACTACATCACTGTTGATAAAGTGTCAGTTCACTCATGGCTAGGATATTTTTCCAACTGTGCCAATAGTCATACAAACGATACGGCAAAGAACAAAGTAAATAAGAAATAGAAACTGCAATTTTACAGGTAAGATTTATTTAAAATAAGAAAACTGTATATTCTTAAAGTATGTAATGCGCAAAATATTAGTGTAGACTACAGGATATTGTAGCATGTAGTGACTCTTTAATGACGAAAATGTGTATATAGTGAAATATAATATATCTTTGTAATGAAACAGAATAGGGGACATCGGATATGACCAACTAAATCACAAATCTCACCACAGGATCCACCTCTGGCAGGAGTGATGGGAGCTCAGTTCATGATATAGCCGACTCCATGCTTATGCTTAATTACAATTACAAACATGTCTTAGGGCAAGTACACGCATGTGTCAACATACAACAAAATCCCATTCAAACTGCTGACAACTGGGGGATGGTAGATGGGAAGGCATGAGGCGACCTAGATAGGGCAATAGCTTTCAGCAATGGAGGGTGTAAAGTCCAAGACGATTACTCCACTCCAGCCGCGTATGATATACATGTATTTTCTTATTGTACACACACCTGCCTTAAACCTCTTTTTATATTCATGTTACTTTGTACCGTGGCAGTGAACTGGTTAATTTTCCTGACTGTTCAAGAATCTTCAAGAAGATCTCTGGCTGATGAAAGTCTAAGCAATAAATGAAATATCAATAACAGACAGAGATAAGAGCCAAGGAAATAAGGCCTAAGGTCATTATGACTCATTCTCAGCTGACCTCGTTTCTCTCATAACAGTAAAACCTACCAAGCAAAAGGGAGTGTTTCCTGATTGAGTCGTTATACAATTAAGACATGCTGATTATGATGTCACATTCCCAGGGCCTTGTATGACTCAGGTATACTAACCTAGCATGACTTGACAACTCTCTGTGTATCTGAAGAAATGATATTCTAAGTACAATTCCATCTTTATTATTATTATATAGGTCAATATCCAGGCAATATATTGACATGTTTTAATAATGCATTTTTTTCGATGAAATAGTTTTCCCTGTTTTCTGTCTGTTTTTAGGAACAGGTATATTAATAGTATTTTATTGTAATTTATCGAAGGCTTCTCAAACAGCAATGGAAATTATAATGCTGTTCTATAAGTCCTTACCCCTTCTCGATCACAATCTTGTTGTGGTGAAGGGGCTTGTGTACTTCAATAAAGCTGTGAGCTATACAATGTAGGATCACACAAGATGGGCAGGTCATAGCAGAGAAGTCAGACAAATCACGGTCCACTGGGGAAGGAACTGGCAACCCACTCAGTATATTTGCCAAAAAAACCTTATGGATTAGCACAACCATTAGATATATTAGAAACAATTCAAAAGAGGTGCATGACCTAAAGCTAAAATATACAGTAAACTCTCACAACATGTGGGTATTGCCTATTGCAGGATAAGTGTAGTTTCCAGTTAAATGAGAGTTGGAGAAAAAGACCTAAACCCTGTCCAAACCCTTCAAATACATATTAAATAACTACTAGCAACTAAACTGAGCCATTTAGAGGGGGAAAAACTAAGAGACAAAAAGTTTTGTTTAAATTTTTTTTTTTTTAAATGTGCCGTTGTGCCGGATAATTGAGAGTTTTTTTGCAAACGGGGGATAAAGGCAGGTACCGGTTGCTTGAGTGCCGGATAATCGAGAGTTTACTGCATAAGGAAAAGCTTCTTCACCTTAAATTGTAAAGATTAGACATATCTATATCTATACACATATACAATTAGAGAAAAATCTACTTATATATGCCCACTTTCCTGAGACAGTCCCCCTTTTTTGATGTTGTGTCCCCAATTTCTTACGGAGAGTGGTAGGTAATTTACATATCTTTGTGATCTTTAACAGCAGATAACTGTTGTAGAATTTGTTATTCTCAAAATTATAATGCATATTTTTTTGTTTTCAATCTCCTCCTCACCATGTCCTTTTTTAAGCAGAATTGTAATGCCATCACCCCAAATGTGCTAAGATGACCCTGGAGTGTACGGTGCTTAAACGCAGTAAATTATTACTGTAATGTAGATATAGTTACATATGAGTATAAAAAATATATCATTGTTACTTACATCAAATATATAGTTGTGAGTCTTGCGATGTTGGTGATGCACTCGCGAGCCGTCGACCGCGCAGGACTTAGGCTGCAATTGTGGCCCATAAGGCCGCAACTGCGAGCCTCACGAAGCAGGCTGCAATGAGTGCCGAAGAGGGGGAAGTGACACAGGGAAGGAAAGGGGGAGAGACAGGGGAGGGGGGGGGAAGAGAGGGGAGGGGGGGAAGGGAGGGTGGAAGAGAGGGGAGGGGGGGAAGTGACACAGGGAAGGGGAGAGGGGGAAGTGACACAGGAAAGGGGAGAGGGGAGAATAGAGGGGAGAGGGGGGGAAGAGAGGGGAGGGGGAAGTGACACAGGGAAGGGGAGAGGGGGAAGAGACACAGGGACGGAGAGAGGGGGGAAGAGACACAGGGACGGGGAGAGGGGGAAGAGAGGGGAGAGGGGGAAGTGACACATGGAAGGGGAGAGGGGGAAGTGACACAGGGAATGGAGATGGGGGGGGAAGAGTGGGGGAAGTGACACAGGGGAGAGGGGGAAAGAGACTCAGGGGAGAGGTGGCGGGAAGAGACTCAGGAGGGAGGGGGAGAGACACAGGGGAGAGATGGCGGGAAGGGACACAGGGGAGAGGGGGGGAGAGACACAGGGGAGAGATGGTGGGAAGTGACACAGGGGAGAGATGGCGAGAAGTGACACAGGGGAGAGGGGGGAAGAGACACAGGGGAGAGAGGGGGAAGAGACACAAGGGAGAGGGGGGAGAGACACAGGGGAGAGGGGGGAAGAGACACAGGGGAGAGAGGGGGAAGAGACACAAGGGAGAGGGGGGAGAGACACAGGGGAGAGGGGGGGAAGAGACACAGGGGAGGAGGTGGCAGGAAGAGACACAGGGGAGAGGTGGCGGGAAGAGACTCAGGGGAGCGGGGAAAGATACAGGGGAGGGGAGAGGTGGGTGGCTGAGACACAGGGAAGGGGAGAGGTGGGGGGAAGAGACACAGGGGAGGGGAGAGGTGGGGGGACGAGACTCAGGGGAGAGGTGGCGGAAAGAGACTCAGGGGAGGGGGAGATACAGGGGAGAGGTGGGCGGCTGAGACACAGGGGAGGGGGAGAGGTGGTGGGAAGAGACACATGGGAGGGGAGGAGGTGGCAGGGAGAGACACAGGGGAGGAGGTGGCAGGGAGAGACACAGGGGAGGAGGTGGCAGGGAGAGACACAGGGGAGAGGTGGCGGGAAGAGACTCAGGGGAGGGGGGAGGGGGGAAGATACAGGGAAGGGGAGAGGTGGGTGGCTGAGACAAAGGGAAGGGGAGAGGTGGGGGGAAGAGACACGGGAGGGGAGAGGAGGGGGGAAGAGACAGGGGAGGGGTGAGGTGGCGGGACGAGACTCAGGGGAGAGGTGACAGGAAGAGACTCAGGGGAGGGGGAGATACAGGGGAGAGGAGGAGAGAGGAGGGGGAAGATACAGGGGAGGGGAGGGGTGGGGAGAGGTGGGCGGTTGAGACACAGGGGAGGGAGAGGTAGGGGTAAGAGACACATGAGAGGTGGGGGGACGAGACAAAGGGTTGAGGGGGAAGAGACACAGGGAGGGGGGAAGAAACACAGGGGAGGGGAGAGGGGGACACAGGGGAGGTGGCAAGAAGAGACTTAGGGGAGAGGTGGCGGGAAGAGACTCAGGGGAGAGGTGGCGGGAAGAGACTCAGGGGAGAGGTGGCGGGAAGAGACTCAGGGGAGAGGTGGCGGAAAGAAACTTGAGAGAGAGGTGGCGGAAAGAGACACAGGGGAGAGGTGGCGGCAAGTGACACAGGGGAGAGCTGGCAGCAAGTGACACAGGGGAGAGCTGGCAGCAAGTGACACAGGGGAGAGGTGGCGGGAAGAGACTCAGGAGAGAGGGGGGGAGAGACTCAGGGGAGGGGGGGAGATACAGGGGAGAGGTGGGGGGAAGAGATACAGGGATGAGGGGGAAGAGACACAGGGGAGGGAAGGTGGGAGAGAAATGTTTTAAATGATACTGTCATTTTTGACAGGCAATTTACTAGTGTGTGTGTATATATATATATATATATATAATTTATATTGTTGATACTGGGCTAGTACTGTTATTTCCTATAGCTGACACTGTGCAACCTCATATTATCACTCCGTGAATGCCATGCAACAGGTCTCACTCATTCATATGTATGGCAATGACTCGGCACACACATATATACACACAGGCATGACATACTTAGGCCAAAGAAACCTGCTCCCACATGCAAGGCCAGCATTGGCTTTCAGTATACACAAGACAATGCTGCATAGTCATAGGACCTGTCAGCTGACTTTAATGATAGGGCCCTTCAAGGGGATTTGTGATCCTCATAACAATGCTGTCTGTGTATCCAGGTGGTTATATAAACATCAGGAAGGGACACTGGGTAATGACATGTAATGATTGTGGCCTAACATGACTAAGCAAGTGGTGCCTGCGTTAGTGTATTTCACAAACGACAATATTCAAAAATCCTTAAAACCCATTGTATAATTTTATTTAAAATATTATATCCATAAACATTTGAAGTGTTCGGAAGATAGTTTACCTTTGATTGGATAAAATAAGTGTTTTTTTTACAAAAATGTTTGATTGTTGTTTTTTTCTATTTTTTAACCATATAATGTTTCTCTCTCTGAAAACAGAAAAATCACATTAACAATGTGGATTGCATATTATTTTCTTTGTTGAGTTGTATAACTGTTGTAAGGCATTTTAACATAAATCTATGATATTTTCCCTCTTAAAAATCTGAAGATAATGCAATAAAAATAAGTGTGGTATTTGGATATACAGTGCCTTGAGTATTCACCCCCTTTTTGTTTTTTGTTGCCTTACAACCTGGAATTAACATGGATTGTTTTAGGATTTGCATCATTTAATTTACACAACATGCCCACAACTTTGAATATGTCTTTTTTTTAAAAAAAAATTATGTGAAGCAAACAACAAATAGGTAAAAAGTCAATGTGCATAACTATTCACCCCCCTAAAGTCAATACTTTGTAGAACCACCTTTTGCGGCAATCACAGCTCCAAGTCGCTTTGGATAAGTCTCTATGAGTTTTCCACATCTTACCACTGGGATTTTTGCCCATTCCTCCTTGAAAAACTGCTCCAGCTCCTTCAAGTTGGATGGTTTGCTCTAGTGAACAGCAATCTTTAAGTCTGACCACAGATTTTCTATTGGATTTGAGGTCTGGGCTTTGACTAGGCCATTCCAACACATTTACATGTTTCCCCTTAAACCACTCAAGTGTTGCTTTAGCAGTGTGTTTGGGGTCATTGTCCTGCTGGAAGGTGAACCTCCATCCTAGCTTCAAATCACGCACAGAGCAGTACAGGTTTTGCTCAAGAATATCCCTGTATTTAGCACCATTCATCTTTCCCTCAACTCTGACCAGTTTCCCAGTCCCAGCTGCTAAAAAAACATCCCCACAGCATGATGCTGCCACCACCATGTTTCACTGATGGTGTTCTTTGGGTGATGTGTTGGGTTTGCGCCAGACAGCGTTTTCTTTGATGGCCGAAAAGTTAAAATTAGTCTCATCAGACCAGAGCACCTTCCTCGATACATTTTGGGAGTCTCCCACATGCCTTTTCACAAACTCAAAACGTGCCATTTTGTTTTTTGCAGACAGTAATGGCTTTCTTCTGGACTTTCTTCTGGACTCTGCCATAAAGCCCAACTCTTTGGAGCATATGACTTATTGTCATCCTATGTACAGATACTCCAGTCTCTGCTGTGGAACTCTGCAGCTCCTCCAGGGTTACCTCAGGTCTCTGTGCTGCCTCTCTGATTAATGCCCTCCTTGCCCGGTCCGTGAGTTTTGGTGGGCGGCCGTCTCTTGGTAGGTTTGCTGTTTTGCCATGTTCTTTCCATTTGGTTATGATAGATTTGATGGTGCTCCTGGGGATCATCAAAGATTTGTTTGTTTTTTATAACTTAACCCTGACTTGTACTTCTCAACAACATTGTCCCTTACTTGTTTGGAAAGTTCCTTGGTCTTCATGGCAGTGTTTGGTTAGTGGTGCCTCTTGCTTAGGTGTTGCAGCCTCTGGGGCCTTTCAAAAAAGGTGTGTATATGTAATGACAGATCATGTGACACTTAGATTGCACACAGGTGCACATCATTTCACTAATTATGTGACTTCTGAAGGTAATTGGTTGCACCAGAGCTTTTTATGGGCTTCATAACAAAGGGGGTGAATACCTACGCACATGACAATTTTCTGTTTTCTATTTCTAAAAATTAGTTTTATGTATATATTTATCTCATTTCACTTCACCAACTTAGACTATTGTGTTCTGATCCATCACATACAATTCATATTAACAAAACATTGAACTTAAGGCTGTAATGTAACAAAAAGGTAAAAAGTCAAGGGGGTGAATACTTTTGCAAGGCACTGTACAAGAAGATTGGGTTTGATTAATAATTCTATGACCGCTCTTTTTAACTTTAACATGTAGTACTACAAGTAAATATATATTTATAGACATACTGTAAATAATTGATTTAACTATTTAGTAAAAGGCACTGGAATATTATGAATTCTGGCTATTGATATTTATATATTTAGATGCCCCAAAGCTGATATAAAGGGAATTTACTAAGCATTTTCTCACTTGAGATGAGAAGGTCTGAGATAAGGTGAGATCTATTTTTCCCCATAGGAAATAGTGCATAGTAAATCAAGAGATAACTTGAGATGTACCTGATGCTTGGTAAATTCCCATCATGATCCTATATCCATAAGCAGTCGATCAATTTCTGAATCTGCTCACTTTTCAAGTGAGTGGCACTGAATTCAAGTTTGGGATCTATCCTGTTATGGTGTTGGGACAGGTCCGCTGCTGAAGGGCGGCCTCCAACCGCTAGATGGCGCTGCCGATATTTTGCAGCACTGCCGATATGTGTGAGAAGTTCTAAGCTTATAATGTTAGCCTAACCCTTGAACTAACCCAAACCCTCATCCTAACCCTCACCCTAACAGTTTACCTAAGCCTCTACTCTGATATGGCACCGGAATATTGGCAGCGCCATCTAGCAGATGCTCACCACCACTGCTGATGCCTTGTGCTGCGTACCATAATAGGATAGGACCCAAGTTTGTTCATTACAGCCATGGGAAATGAATGTTGTTCCTCTGCCACTGAGTAAATAATTTTAGCAATGCAAAGTAATCGCTTTCCCATATAAAACCAGGTTCTGCCAGTGTTTGTGTTTAGTAATATTGATTTTGCTCACAAACAAATATTATAGTGTGAAAAATAATACAGACTTCTAAATAGTACATTGTTATGTAGTTTAGTCATGTTAATATGGTGATACAGATACAAAACAACATAGTACTGCAGTATCAAATAATATGTTTTTTTTTTAATGGGTTATCAATTTTAAGAGACACGCTTTTGAAAAGAGGGACCTTTTCTTTTTCAGGTCTAGAGCAATACTGAAATATTTGGAGGAATATACAAATTAGACCCTTAGCAGAATATACAAATTAGACCCTTAGCAGAATATACAAATTATACCCTTAGCAGAATATACAAATTAGACCCTTAGCAGAATATACAAATTAGATCATTAGCAGAATATACAAATTAGACCATTAGCATGCTCTTTGTGAACAAATATGTAATAACACAATAATGTTAATTAAAGTTTATACATATATATATACAGAATGGAAACTTGGCTGGAGTCCAGGAGCCACAGGTCCTAAAACTTATCCTACAGGCTTCTAAATATTTATCTGAAACATAACTCAACCCTATAAAGGCCTAGAAAACAGCCTATCTAGATTAAAACAAAATAATAAAAAAATCCAAAGTTTTTTTTTAAATATATTTTTCTCTGAGTGTTCATATATAGATATTGTGTGTGTAATATATATATATATATATATATATATATATATATATATATATATATATAGTAAATAAATAAATAGTACATCTGTGTTCACATTTGAATGTCTAAAGCAAGATAAAAAAAAAAATCAGAAAAAGCTCAGAATTCTGAGAAATACAGTTATTACACTGCATTCTGGGAAGCTGAGCCGAGACTTGCAAATGTGCCCACAAATGCCTCGCTCTTCAATCCATAGCCATTATCAAACATGGCTTCCTTAAGCTTATGCCTGCTGTATTACACAGCTTTAATGCAAAGCCAAGGGTGGATTTTACCCAAGCTGAGAAACCTATCCATGTACAGCTGTTTCAAGCTTACTGGCTATCATCAGCATGGAGTGGGATCTCAGCCTGTGTTGTGGAAATTATGAGTAGGTAGTTCACCACAACAATCATTTATAATATGGTGGGCAATAGAGCGATAGAAGCCCTCCACCGTACAGTAAATAAATAGTACATCTGTGTTCACATTTGAATGTCTAAAACAAGTTAAAAAACCTGCTTCCAGCTCAGCTTCCCAGAATGCAGTGTAATAACTGTTTTTCTCGGAACTCTGAGCTGGAAGCAGGTTTTTTTAACTTGCTTTAGACATTCAGGTGTGAACGCAGATGTACTTTTTATTTACTATATGTATATATATATATGTGTGTGTGCGTGTGTATATACACAGTATATATATATATATATATATATATATATATATATATATATATATATATATGCACTTAGGAAAATAACTGGCAGTTTAAGTATCTATATGTTGTTGTTGTTGTTGTTCAGTCATGACCGACTTTTGGTGAGCATGTGGACTGCAGCATGCAAGTCCCAGCTATATGTGTCATTGGTTGTGCTTATCCATATGGCTTTTTTTGGCAAAGATACTGGTTGCTAGTGGGTTGCCAGTTCCTTCTCCAGTGGACAGTGATTTGTCTCTCACCTCTGCTATAACCTGCCCATCTTGGGTGACCCTACATGGTATAGCTCACAGTTTCATTGAGGTGGTACACAAGCCCCTTCACCACCACAAGGTAGTGATACAGAAGGGTATATATTTATATAGATGTGTGTGTATAGGTATATATAGATAGATAGATAGATAGATAGATACACACTTAAGAAAATACATTGTAGTGTAAGCATCTATCTATAATATATCTGTTGCGTGTATAAAAGCTACACATCTATAAATAATCTGTGTGTTTTGATTATTTACATGAATTCTTCTAGTTCCTTCTACAACTCCAGATGTGCTGGGCCCTTTGTTTTGCTTGCTCACTGTGACATCATAATGTAATGGAGGTGGGCGTGGTTAGAATGTTGTGTATCCAGTTCCTCAGTGAGCTAACATCGGAGGAGGGAGCTGGAGGCGGAGCTAGCAGGGGGGTGGGGACTTTCCCGGAGTGTGACTTATATACAAGGGGCTGCACTTACAGCTCCCAGTCACGATACCAAGTGTCAGTGTTGTGTACAGTCTGTGCTCTGGGATTTGTATCTGCGACATCGGGACACTCAGCGCTGCCATGTCTGTCACAGTGAAGGCTTACCTCCTGGGGAAGGAGGAATGTCACAAGGAGATCCGCCGCTTCCCTCTGGACCTGGGCAAAGGCAAGACTGGGCCGGCCACCAGCCTGAGCTGTGAGGTCCTGCTTAGGAAGGTGACAGAGGTGTTCCAGGGCCTGAGAGCTGGCTCCTTCCAGATGTTCTACAGAGGTGAGACCACATAGTGTTATGTTATGGGGGCTTTGTGTTATGATCCAGGACACTATCATATACACTTATTGGATGTCTAGGCACCATCATATACACTTATTGGATGTCTAGGCACCATCATATACACTTATTGGATGACAAGGCACCATCATATATACTTATTGGATGACTAGGCACCAACATATACACTTATTGGATGTCTAGGCACCATCATATACACTTATTGGATGACTAGGCGCCATCATACACGGTTTTTGGATGTCTAGGCGCCATCATACACGGTTATTGGATGTCTAGGCGCCATCATACACGGTTATTGGATGTCTAGGCGCCATCATACACGCTTATTGGATGTCTAGGCGCCATCATACACTCTTATTGGATGTCTAGGCGCCATCATACACGCTTATTGGATGTCTAGGCGCCATCATACACTCTAATTGGATGTCTAGGCGCCATCATACACGCTTATTGGATGTCTAGGTGCCATCATACACGCTTATTGGATGTCTAGGTGCCATCATACACGCTTATTTGATGTCTAGGCGCCATCATACACGCTTATTGGATGTCTAGGCGCCATCATACACACTTATCGGATGTCTAGGCGCCATCCTACACAGTTATAGGATATCTAGGCGCCATCCTACACAGTTATCGGAAGTCTAGGCGCCATCATACACAATTATTCAATACAAAGACAATATTTACTTTTCATCCACTATGTATCTTAGTGTTTGCCAATACCCAGGAGCCATGGCTACTTATATTTTGCTTGTGGCTCCTAATTCTTTCATATCCCTTTCTACATATGCACTATTCGCTTCCTCCTGGTATAATTTATATTCATCCCTTTTATCCTATCTATCTAATTTATTTATCTGTCTTATCCATCTACATACACTTCCTAATTTGTGCTGGTAGAACCTACATTTTTTTCTAGGTATAATGCATCTCTATGTAGGCCTTCCTTCCAAGCTTCTAGAAAACAGCTTGTCTGACTCCTAGCACATTTCCTGGCTCCTAAGTTCTATTTATTTGTGTGTGTTTATACAGAGAGACTGACTCCGGAAAAGAGCAAGAAATGTTATCCACCCTGTGTATGTGCGCACAGCGTTTATTCATACTTATTGTATAGCTTTCTAAACTTGTACTTAACCCCTGTATATGTGTGTGTGTATATATATATATATATATATATATATATATATATATATATTATATATATATATATATAGTGTGTATATATAAATATTTCACAAAATATGTTCCCACAGGAGTATGCAAAACATTATTGGAGTTCAAATATCCATAAGAATAGGAGCCAGAATATTTAGGAGCCAGAAGTAAATATTTTGAATGTTAATTAATTAGTGTTCTTGGAATTTCCCATCTCTCATAATACCAGTAGCTGCTTTACATACTGTGTATGTTTACTTTTTAAACATATGTTATATGGACAAATGTAAAATATAATTCTAAAACCTTCATATAATAAACATTATAATATAGTGTATAAAGTACCTTATTACTGCTATAGGGTAACATATTTGCCATACCTATCGGTATAATTAGTTAAACCTGCTGGTATTTTGGTTTGGGTTGTTCTGTAACCTCCAGCAATATGTGACAATGCTTGTTTACCCGGACTTGGGCTTGGTAGGGTGTGGTGACGGGCATCTAGGGCAAAGGAGAGACCTAGGGCCAGCTGGGGAGGGGCAATTACTGTTTTGACAACTCACAGAGTACAAATGCTAGTTGGCAACTGTAGATCAAAGTCAAGTTTAAAGGGACATAAAACATCTATTTTTACAGCAGTACGTTTTGTACAGCCAGAGTAAATAATTGACAAAATATTTTCAAAAGAAACTTAAAGGGGAAGTTCCACCTAAAATTAATTATGTAAGAGCACAGATTAACCATGTTATAAACATGTCTAGTTTTGTGGTTACTGCTGCATGTAGGTGTGGGGGGAGATAACAAGACTAGTATATAATAGTACATATCAAATTGTCATATAGTGTCAGACGTCAAAGGCAAAAAAGTACGTTTGATGCACAGCAATACTTTGTTTGTTCTTAAAAAGGTAATGAGTGTTATTAAAGATGCTCAGGAATTTTCTTGTATGGAACTATGACAAGTCTAATAAGTGTTAAGTCACATTAAGTAGGCTCCTAGTACAGTTTCTAGGCCGTGGTCGTGCAGACACCATCATTATATTTTTAACAGATGTTTACCCAATACCTTCAAGGTGTCTACTGGGAATAGATGCATATTGTACAGGGATGTGAATGTATTGGTAATATTCAATTAGGATTTCTGTCTCTCATAGATGTCACCCATATAGACTAAAGCCGATATGGGTCAGGAATTTGGGCAGTTCTCATTGTCTGCTTGGCATGAGCCATGTTTGTCATAAGACTGATAAATTAGCACGGTTTATTTTTTTGGTTGTAGGAAGGAGCACACTGCTACTGATTATTGTCTAGATTATGGCCAGTGGCAGTTACATTCACTGGGCCTCGGTAGAGCCCTGATCCAGAAAATAAGCTTAAATAAGTTGTGGCATGTGATCAGGATAAGTTCCACAGTTCTATGCTCATAAAGATTTATTTCCAGGGTTAATCTTTAGTGATTAAAACTTCCTTTCAATAGTATGAGTTGTGTGTCTCAACACCGGTCTTATTGGTCCTACTTTCTTCAGCTCGCACAAGGCCGCTCGCTATCCCAGGCTGAGTAGCTAGGCCCGTGGATGCTGTAAGAGCTCCTATGCTTCTGGTTGCAGAAGATGGTCTTCTTCCCATGTAGTACTTAGTTGGGAGTACGAATGGGGGTAGTACTCCTTAGTTGGGAGTACGGATGAGGGTAGTACTCCTTAGTTGGGAGTACGGATGAGGGTAGTACTCCTTAGTTGGGAGTACGAATGAGGGTAGTACTCCTTAGTTGGGAGTACGGATGAGGGTAGTACTCCTTAGTTGGGAGTACGGATGAGGGTAGTACTCCTTAGTTGGGAGTACGGATGAGGGTAGTACTCCTTAGTTGGGAGTACGGATGGTGGTAGTACTCCTTAGTTGGGAGTACGGATGGGGGTAGTACTCCTTAGTTGGGAGAACGAATGGGGGTAGTACTCCTTAGTTGGGTGTACGAATGGGGGTAGTACTCCTTAGTTGGGAGTACGAATGGGGGGTAGTACTCCTTAGTTGGGAGTATGAATGGGTCAAATCTGTCTGGATATCTTAGTAAAGCTCTTCCTGGATAGCTGTAACTCCATCCCAATCTTCATGAATGATTTTGATAGAAGTGGGTTTTGCGTAAAGGTCACCAAGGTCACATTTACATCATGCTCTTGAATAACCATACGTGATAATGGGCAAAAATTTAAAAATAATGTTTTTTATTACCTGTTACATTTATTTGTTGTAATGTGACGGGCATTATTTTCTTCCTTTAATCTTTTTGTAATTCTTGTTATTATGGCAGTTTGTTGAATTGAATACATATCGTTTCTGCATTTAAGGTGCACCCTAGGTCACAATGACCGTGTGTGGTCTCAGTTAAATAATATTGAATGTAGTCGTTAACTAGATTGATTAATTCTATTATTTCTCTCAGTGTAATTATGACTTAAAATGTACACTTCTAAGAAGTCTAGAAACTCCCCCTGTCTTCTGGGTTTCCCTTATGAGAACTGACATCTTGCACAGCTATGACCTAAAGCCAGTCCTACAGGGGAAGAAGGGATTCATGCTATGTCTAACCGGCATAAAAGATAGTGGTTTGAAGACCTTTGCTTCTGGGCGTAGATTTAGGTCATATCTGAGCAAGATCACACCAAGAAGGTAGTACAAGAAGGGGAGGGGGGTTAGTCTAGTCTGTGTGTGTTTGCATTCTGTAAAATGGATTTGTGGAGGTGGTGATATTAATTTTAATCAATCTGGCCCTCCTTTCTTGCGGGTCTTATGTCCTCCATACTGAAGGGGGGATCACACCAAGGTATATACTCAGACATGCTATTTTACTCTTTCTAGATGAAGAGGGGGATTTAGTTGCCTTCTCCACTGATGAAGAACTGAAAATGGCTGTTGACATGCTATCTGAAGATGTCTTCCGTATCTACATTAAAGGTATTCCATTTTAATGTTACTATAGATGATGTAGACCAGAAAAACTAGAATCTTCTATACCCAAGCAAAGGCTGCTGTATTTAAGATTTTCTCTAAAAATAACTTATATGGCTGCTATTATTGTTTGTAGCACACTTTACAAATATATAAAGTTCCTCATAAAATATGATGATCTTGTAAATAAACCAACATATTTATGTTTGAAAACTTTGAGTCTAAGAGCATAATTCAAATGTAAAAGTCATAAAACTTACAAATTAATTATTTTGATGCCTCTGTAAGATCTTGAAGGCATCCATGATAATTTGTTGGAAAGGGGCGTGTGTTTGTGTATGTACAGATACAAATGCACCCTCATTATCCAGCTCTGAGGTTGTAATGCAACAAATATTTATTCCTTTTTTTTTTTTTTATAAACCGTGTTTTCAAAAATCAGATTTTTCTAAAAAAATAAAATAAAAATCTTAGCAGCTGTGTACGCCATGAATCGAAGAACATTTATTATGAACTACAGGGACATTTTAAATTAAGTTTTATTTGTTTTATTTTGTTATTAAAATTGCATTGTAATTATTTATATAGCAATTTCCTCCAAAGAAGACTCAAAGTGCTTTATTTTAAAATAAACAGAGAGCCATTTTACGAGTAAAATGCTAGTAGGGTGATTCTAAGTATAATAAAATAAGATTCCTAATTTTCTTTTTTAATGTGTGACATTATATATATATATATATATATATATATATATATATATATATATATAGATATTATTATTATTATTAATTATTATTATTTTTTTTTTTATATATCAAATGTAACTTTTCCAATATTTACATACACATTTATCCATATGCACATAAGACATGCATTAACCGCATTCTTGATGTCATTCTAACTCAGAGAGACGAGATTGCAAACGCGATCATCGTTCACACTGTGGCCAGGAAAACGCCCAACATGTGGTTCACCCCAATGTGACCTGTGATGGGTGTGACGGTCCTGTCGTGGGGAACAGGTTCAAGTGTCTGATTTGTCCTGATTATGACCTGTGCAGTGCCTGTGAGGGGAAAGGCATCCACAAGGAGCACAACATGATCATGTTTCCAACTCCTGTGGTGAGTATCAACTCAGAAATTGATCGACTAAAGGCAACTAGCTCTATTGACTACAATTAAGACTTCAGTTGAGTAAACCAACTGCTATGGTGAGTTGAAACTCAATAGACATTGGCCAACTTAATGGACCACAACAGAGCTGCAAATTATACTGGATAGTAAAATATCAAATGCATACATGTCTGCAAATGGAAATTATTTAAGAAGCATAATATAGTAACAGGGGAAAAAAACACTTTTGTATTTACTACATTTTGTCAGTTACTCCCCTCGAGCGTTCCTCCCACCAGATTGGCCTTTTTATCCGTACTCACGATTGATTAATACATATATATTTTTATTGGTACTTTACTATCCTAGCATAACTGGGATATCTGCATTGGCTCTTCAGCTGGCTATAGCAGTAACACCATTTTTTATATTACATTTGTTGCGTAAATAGTGTTTTATTTATTGATGCTGATAAACATGCTTATGGTTGTTCTTTTCTTATTCTCTAGGGTTTGCCCCGTGGCCGCTGGTTTCGGAAGATGCACCATGGAGTGCCACCCTATGCATGGATGCATGGCTGGGGTTTCCCTGCTGGAGGGCCTGGATGTCATGGCTTTGAAAAGCATCCAGCACCCACTACCCAACAGAACCCATCTGCTCCAGAGGAATGTAAGGCTCAATTACAGTTGTTAAAATCTTTTTTGTTGCTTATATACAGAGTATAGGGTTGGTGTATACATTTTTATATCTTAAAGGGACACCAGTCCCATGTTTTTATTATGCAATTTTAAAGCCTTCATTTAGATACTGGGCAAGTATGGTTTTTAAAAGGCAAAAAATAAATAAATCGACCTTTAAATGTATTACTGATTTATGCAATTGTATTCAATTCTGGCCATCTCCATTGCTGTCTTTTTAAAAATGTCCCCTGTCTGGATATTTTATTAAGAAAATGGAGATCTTGAAGGCTTAGATCAGATAATTGGGACACCAATTAATTGATATTTACACTTGTATACCACAGACAATTGACTCTGCTTGTATGCCATTCAAGCAGAAAGGAGTCTTGCTTGGACATTGTCATATGACATATAGGGAGAGGTTTTTATAAGACCTGAACAGGGACAGCCAAGAATACATACAATTGCATAGAATTGGTTGTAAATGTAAGTTTGTAATATCAGGCAAAATAATTTTAGTTATTTGGTGAAATTGGGCATGCTCTTATTATGGCTTTTAATGTCTACTGTAAGTGATATTTAATCACATGAGATAAAGTCAGTAGGGGAAGGGGCAGACCTTTTCATGTAATTTCTGACGAACTTTCTGAAACCGTATTAATTTTCTGTCATTATTTCCCCTCCAAAAGCTGCTCCTTCTGATGCCTCTCAACCATCCCAAGATCCTGTTACCT
Organism: Discoglossus pictus; assembly: GCA_027410445.1. NCBI lineage: Eukaryota > Metazoa > Chordata > Amphibia > Anura > Alytidae > Discoglossus > Discoglossus pictus. Next base: position 48,141,361 of record CM050167.1, on the reverse strand, counting down.
TCTTGAAGAATGTGGGAGAGAGTGTGGCTGCAATGCTGAGTCCCCTTGGTTAGTTATTTTCCAAAACCGAGTATGCCCTTTATTCATTTATTGGGCAAATCTAAATTGGGTTCCAAATTGACTTTCCACTGTCTTAATATTGCAAAGGTGGACTAAATAATTTCCATTTAGAGTTATCCGTGTGCCTTTTTTTTAGGGGGCGGGGGTCATAATAGCGGAGTCAGATTTTATATCCAATTTTGTCAGATTATATATCCCCAGATTATTTTTTTGGGTCATAAATCAGAAACATTATTCAAACACCATCATGTAACTTTTTTTGTGCTACCTACCAGTAGGATTTCTGTACTTGTGCCAGACCATATAGAAGTCTGCTTTGCAATAGACAGAGGAAACTACAGGAAGTTAGGGGTAGGACCTGAAACCAGGAGATTGGCAGTCTAGTGGCTTTATGCAATTTATTTCTGTGTTTTTTTGTTTTAATTAATATTAGAATCAGTAGATTATTTTAATTAAAATATGAATCTTTAGGATTTCTTAGTTGTTATAGTACTCTATATTAATAATAATTATACAGCATTTTAGAGAATGGAATCTTTTTACATAGAATATATAGTAGTACTGGGGCTCAGGGTTTAATTGAAACAACTAGTTTGCTGCTTGTGAGGTTTGTTGTCCATCTAATCCTATGATCTGGGTTCCAGGTATTGATGTGGATATTGACGTGGAACATGGTGGGAAGAGAAGCAAGGTCTCCGCTTCACAATCTGAGGACACAGAATCTCAACCAAGTAGCACAGCATCTTTCCAGAATCCCCAGGCCAATGACAAGAACATGGAGCAGGAATCATCCCTCATGGAGACTGATCAGATCGCTAAACGGATGAAGGATATAGCTCTGAATTCAACACAGGATAATGTGAGTCTTTAATATCATTGTTCCTTAGATTGTAAGCTCTTACAAGAGCGTGGTGCTGAACACCAGTAGGTAACTGTCAATTCTGTCTTACGTTTTCCCTGTATTTAGTGCTAGGCAATAGGTTGGCACTTTTAAAAAAAATGCATTTGTACAAGATTGCCTGAGCAGAGCAATATAATAATAATAATAATAATAATAACTCTACACTAACTGATTGTTACACCAGGTACAAATAAAATGTGTTTAATAAAACACACATTGGATTTTATTCTCATAAAATGCATAATATAGTTTAGTTGTGTGACAAACGCTACTACTTCTGTCATTTTTTCTTGAGATTTAATAGGAAGAAATTTTGTTCTTAGAATTTTATTTATATATATATATATATATATATATATATATATATATATATATATATATTAGCCTAAGCTAGGTGACTGATGTTGAAGCCTCTAAAAGCAATGGGATCTCATGCACTGTGCTCTTGCGATTGGATTTAGAAATGGCAACCAATGCTAGGAGTATACAATTATTTTATGAAACCATGGAAATGCATTGAATCAGTTGTAATAAATCCTGTCTATGCTGTTCTTTAATGCTGTGTGTCTGTTTGTATTTAAATGTCCTCCTGCTTATCTTTCAGCAGGAACCAGGGGAAAGCAGCAGTAATGCATCAGGGGGAGATGATGACTGGACTCATGTTTCCCCCAAAGAGGTTGACCCTTCCACTGGTGAATTGCAGTCCCTTCAACTCCTAGACACAGATGTACCAAGCCCTTTAGACCCAGCCAAAGCCAGCACTTCATCTACACATGCACCTACAGGGCTGAGAGAAGCCGCGCTATATCCACACCTCCCAGCAGGTAAGCAATGCACAACTAAGGAGATGTCCTTTTTGTTTTATTAGTCTAGTGAAAAATCCAATAGTAAGCAAAAAAATAGTTTGCTCATTACTAAAAGCATGCAATGTCTTATACAAGTTTCCTTGTTCCTTTCTACAGAAGCAGATCCACGTCTCATAGAAAGTCTCTCCCAGATGCTGTCCATGGGTTTTACGGACGAGGGCGGTTGGCTGACTCGACTCCTGGAAGCGAAACAGTACGACATTGGCTGTGCCCTGGATACCATGCAGTCCGTGCGCCATATTGATCGCCCATAGCATCAACCCTGATGTGGAAAAAGCTGCCAGCACTTTTGTCCTTCTGTAATCTTGCTTTTGTATTGGCAATCTAATTTTATTGATGTAGAATGATTATGCACTGTGGGGGCTTTATTTTTTTTTTCCAGAGATACATACCCCCTCCTTTTAACTTGCGGGGAAAATAAACCATTGTCATTCTCCCTGGCATAAAGTACTGTTTGTTTTGTCATAAAGCAGTATTTCAGAATAAGAATGCCTTACACTTTGCTCTAATACACACAGACATTTTACAATATATAGTCCTGTTATTGGAGATAAATTCAGGTTCATTTCACAACAGATAAGAAACAAAATGCCCATGTATTCAAATTAAATGGGCCCTTTCATTCTCCTCTTCCATCAAAACTTTGTTTTTATATATACAGCACAAGTTGCAGGTAATGGGTTAAAACCATGCTTTGTACCCACCAATAAAGGACTGTAGGTGGTTAGCTATACATATGTACATAAAATACTTTAGTGTTAAAGGGTAAGTTCCACCTTTTTTTATATTCAAGATCACTCTTAGAGAAGATTAACTAGCTATGTAAAAGATAGCTGACTTGCCTAATGTGCCAGTTACTCTTCCATGGTATTGGGGAGAGCAAGCTGCCATTTTGTGTTGGTTTTTATCATCAAAAGTGTTATGCCGAGTCAAATCTTCAGGAACACATTAAACTGCTGTGACATTTACATGCATTTTCTGTGTCCTTTAGCAGCTAACATACATGGCTCTTTCAGCAATTAAAGGCAAGTGCTAAAACTTTACACATACAATTTAACATATGTGAACTCTCCTATAAGAGCAACTTGTGATTAGGTGAAACCTCCCCTTTAAACCAACTTAGCCAAACATGGCAAGATGATTGAATGAACAGATGTTGGGTTTGAAACTATAAATTGAGGCGAGTGTATGAACGTTTGTTGTATATCCCTTATTCCGTTTGTAGCAGTAACTATAACTTTAAAAAAAATCCAATAATTTTTTTATTAATATTTTTTTAGGAGAAAAAAACTAAACAATATTTTTTTTTTTTTTTTTTGAGTACTTTATATGTAAAGTACATTGGCAACGTAGACTCAGTCCAAATAGGAGCCTGATTTAATATTCCAGTTACATTTCTCACACCTAGTAAAGACGGACAATACCCTACAGTGCTAGCTTATTACAGTAATAATCAGTTCTGATCTGTATGGTAAAGGTTCAAGATCTTCTATTAAAATCTGTAACTGTGTCTTCTTAATATTTACTACCAATAAACTATTTGTGGAGCATCAAACGTTTTTGGTTATGTTTTTCTCAAAATCATTTTTTATTAAAACATTTTTTTTTTCACACTTATCAAGCTAGGAAGTAACAAAATACTGCAAGTTTTGAATACACAGTTGCACACAACATTGTGATTAAGTTTAAGATTTGTAGATATATGGATGGATTTTACATTTAAAATGATCAAAACCACAGTAAAACTTTCTATAACCATATTAATCAACTAATAATCATATCTGAAAGTACGATTCACGCTAAAAAGTATCTGCTAACACATTTTAGCTAAAAACGAGCAAGTTTCAAACCATTATATTTTCCAGCTCCTGGACCTGGCACAAACACAATAATGGCAAACAAACCCGATATCCTTGCAGTTGCCATGGATGCTTTGTTCTCCCCTTCTCTGTATATTGCTGGAGACTTTCCTGCACAATCCTAGTCCCAGTAGAGTTGGCTGCATTGTAGCAGCTTGGTGAACTGTTCCCAAATGGAGCTTGATAAGGAAACCTATAGGTGATTGTGCAGGGGAGGCGCACAGGCTCGTAATGGTGGTCTTTAATGAAGACTGCAGGATTCCTGCCACACATTCTACCAACATTACTGGGTTAGACTTTAGAGAGGTCCTACTGCGTAACTGTTCAACCTTGACGAGAAGGAATTATAATTCTCCATGCGGATTCCGTCTCCTATGCTGGTCACCTCCTCTGTACCAATCACCATCCTGTTTAAAATGAGTTGGTACTCATGCCCCAGGTCCTTATGGAATACATCCAAGGGTATGGAGGGAACTGGGTTCTGTGATAACCAAACCATTATATATTTTTTTTTCAAGGTTCACTCATCACTGGGTCTCTACCAGATGACTGGAGAATAGCAGCGGTGATACATATATTTAAGAAGTAAGCAAGAACAAATCCAGGGAATTCTAGACCTGTAAGCCTTACTTCTGTAGTGGGACAGCTTTTATAAGGATTAATAAGGGATAATATACAAGAATATGTCTGTTTAAATAAAATAAGTAGGAATCAACATGGATTTATGGGGGATAGGTCATTTATTATTATTATTATTATTATCCTTTATTTATAACGCGCCAACATATTCCGCAGCGCAATACAGGGGTTAGGTACAAGTATAAACAATACCCCACAATGAAAATAATGGAAGACCCTGTTATTGAGCTTTCAATCTGATATACACTGTGCTTTCCCTAAAGCACCTCACAAGATTAAAACTCGCAAACTTACATTCTAAAGGGTGTGGGTGAGGTACAGGATAGTGAGAGATGCATAGTGAATGAAGAGGCTAAAGATGATAGGCTTTTTTGAATAGATGTGTTTTTAAAGAGATTTTGAAGGATCTGAGGCGGGAAGATAGTCTGGTGGTGCGAGGTAAAGAGTTCCAAAGAATAGGGGCAGCACGTGAAAAGTCTTGAAGACGGGAGTGAGAGGAGGTGATGAGAGAGGAGAAGAGAAGAAGGTCATTAGCAGAGCGAAGAGGGCGGGTGGGAGTGTATTTTGGGATGAGAGCAGAGATGTAGGAGGGTGCACTATTGTGGAGGGCTTTATATGTTAGGGTCATGATTTTGAATTGTATTCTAGACGCTATGGGAAGCCAGTGGAGTGCCTGACAGAGAGGTGCTGCAGACACTGATCGTTTAGTATGGTAGATGAGTCCAGCGGATGCATTCAAAATGGATTGGAGTGGAGACAGACGGGTGATAGGAAGGCCAGCAAGAAGTGTGTTGCAGTAATCGAGGCGAGATATGATGAGAGCGTGAATAAGAATTTTAGTTGTGTCTTGTGTGAGGTAGTGGCGTATTTTGGATATGTTTTTTAGGTGAAAGTGACAAGATTTTGTGAGTGATTGGATGTGGGGAATGAAAGAGAGGGAAGGGTCTAGTAGGACCCCAAGACAGCGGGCCTGAGAGGTGGGAGTGATGATGGCATTGTCAACAGTGAGAGATATTCGCGGAGTGAAAGCTGTAGTAGAGGGTGGAAAGATAAGGAGCTCTGTCTTAGACATGTTGAGTTTGAGTTGACGGGCAGACATCTATGAGGATATGCTCGAGAGGCAATTGGCAACATGAGCTAGCAGAGAGGGGGATAGTTCAGGTGCAGGTCATGCCAAACAAACCTAATTCAATTTCCTACTAACCTCTTCATAGAAACTAAATCAAGGCAACTCAGTGGATGTAGTCTTTTTAGATTCTGCAAAGACCTTTGACACAGTGCCACATGGGAGATTATTGTGCAAACTAAGGGATACAGAAATTGCAGTAAATATCTGCACATGGATTGAGAGCTGTCTAAAAGACAGGAAGCCAAGGGTTGTGGTAAATGGAACATATTCCATTGTGGTAAGTGGGGTTCCTCAGGGGTCAGTATTAGGTCCCCTCCATTTTAACAAATTTATTAATGACTTAGAAGTAGGATTGTCTCTATTTGTGCTGATGGCACTTAGTTGTACAAGGTAATTAAATCAGATAATTATGTACTTTCCCTCCAAACGGATTTGCATAAATTAGGTAGCAGTGCTCAATGCCAAGCAGCAGCTGCAAAGGCAAGACAAATATAAGCATGTATTAAGAAGGGTATAGAAGCCAGCAAAGCAAATATAATTCTACCACTATACAAATCCCTTAGTATGCCCTCATCTGGAATATGGAGTACAATTTTGGGCACCACTTCATAAAAAGCACATTTTAGAGCTGTAAAAATTACAGAGAAGAGCAACAAAACTAATTAGGGGAATGAAGGGGCTAAGTTATGAAGGAAGATTAACCAAATTAAGCTTATTTTCTCTAGGAATTAGGTGTCTAAGAGGGGATACGATATAATTAACGAGGGAGTATTGATCCAGGGAGGAATCTGATCTCCAGTATTTGGGGTCAGGAAGGAATTTAATTTATTTTTCGCTTTCAAGACAACTGGCAAAGTTTCAGTGGGGTTTCTTCTGTTTGCCTTCCTCTGGATCAATTAACAATGAATCTCCATATTGCAGTTCAGATGAGATCTAAAAAGGTTGATGAACTTGAACTTGATGAACTAAAAGTCTTTTTTTTTTCAACCTCAGTTACTATGTAACTATGTAACCTTCCACCATCATTGAGACCAGCAGTTTATACCTTCCCTATCTCTGTAAGCATATGTACTGTATGGTCTCTCCACACTTGTCACTTTGTTGGAACTGACTTGCAAACTTTGGGAGAGTCAAATTAATATAATATATGCATTAGTGGTGGATATTAATAGAGCTAGTATTAATGTTAATATTTAAAGAAGCACTGCAGTTCAAGAAAATAAGACTCTTGTTTGGCAAGTGTGTACCATGCTAACAATATCAGCAGTTGTGTAAGCAATGGGTATACCTTTTGTTTTGGGACAAGTCTGATTTTTTTTAACAAGTATATATTTTTATTTGAAGAATATAACAGTATACAAACAACATACATTAAACAAACATTAAATCTGAATTTTTGAAGGCTGGTTATGAGTACAGGAATCCATTTTCTGTTTATTACATCACATCCTGAGAGCTGGAAGATGGGAAAAGGAAGAAGGGCACAGGCAGAACTCAATAATCTATGTTTGATAATAGAATACCACGCACATTCCCTTTCACTAGCTCAGAAGCAATGAAACAATGTGGTGGGAAGTTTACCAAAACTCTCACCCACAAATGTACCAATATGATGAGAAGTCCTTTTGGTGTATGTATCCAACTCTGACAAATCAAATCATAGCAATGTTTATTATACTTAACTTCTGCTGTTAATCACACAAGGCTGAGGGATCCCACAAAATCGATCGGCTCAGCAAAATAGCAGGAGAGAGAGGTAGAGAGAGAGGCTCAGTGGCCGCAGAGATGGTTTCAATGTTGGAGTCAGAACAGCATGGCAAGGTCCCCATATTTATAACAAATCATAAATAGGATGATTGTTGCACAAGTTTTGTTGTCTACAGTTGCAAGGTACTTTCTTTGATGCAAACTTACATTCCACTCTTTGACTTGTCAACTGTAGACAACTTCCTGTCCTAGGCCAATCTAGGCCATAGTGCTCTGCATTATGAAAATAATGATTTTCATACAAGCATGGAAAGACATTATAATGAGGATAATATGTGTAAGATAATATGTACATTACCATCGATCTATCCAAAAATACTATCCCACTATAATTCAGTACTTTCTTGATGTAACTTTTGCACAGCCTGATAGCCTTGGTCAAAGTTATAATCTACAGACTGTGAGGCATTGGGTATAAAACTATAGAATTCATCTTTGATTATAGCACAGGTACTATATTTTGCAGCTAATATAATCCAAAACCATGCCATCTTGCAACACCATAGTTCTAATAGCTCGTTTTCCTTGATTGATTCATGGGCAGAACGATTTAGATTACAATTAGTCTCTTTGTCCAGATATAATGATCCCATGAGTTCATCTGTTTGACCCACAAAACATTAAAAGGAAAGGCATTTAAAAGTAGTCCCAGGGCAGATGTTTATGTATTGCACCAAATACCCAGTAAGAGCTCATGAAAATTATTGTGAGTTTCATACACTGTACCAAAGACATTTAAGAAGCAGCATATCAGTAGTAAACATTTTTTGTAGAAGACCCATCATTAGAAATCAATAGGTTTCAAGCTGTAGGAAGAAATATAAACAGAATTATTTTGACTTTAATACAAAACATGAAATGTCCCCCCCTGTCCAGCTGCAATTACCTCCTACATCTTTTTTAGAATATTTATCTCTGACGGTGGGGACTGTCTATACATATGTCCCTACCACAGGTACATTAATTTGCAACATCAGTCTCTTGGGTACCAAATTGAGCTGCCCCACCTCCTCCTCCTTAGCCAATAACTCATGTTCCATTGCACCCACCCCATGCACTTGAAGGAAACCATATTACCATGAGATACCAGACTCCCACATAGCTATGTTTTGAGTCTCTGTATTAGGAACCTATACATGGACTGATGGGACGATTTCAGTTTTGTTGGTGCTTACTTTCATTGGAACAGTTGTACCGATTGCAGGCTTAACTGTGTGTGATGAGTCACCACCACTACCATTTAATGGCTATCTAACAAACACTCATATGAAGACCATCTCCACACAACCTTTGATTGAACCTTTAATTTGTGTGTGGGAGTCAGTTTACAAAGTTGCGGATTCAATCACCCATTCATCCTTTTGATCAGGACGGATGACTGTGGATGATTAGGAATTTGGAAGATCCAGTGTTCACAGTCTATTCATCTGCATGCCACTCTTTGATCGTTGCTCCAATCTTCTCTAGCCATGTTACCATATCAGGTCCAGCAGCTGCCAATGGGGGGAGCTCTTTTGTTGAGCCCCCTGTAATCAGTGGTCATACACCAGCTACTGTCTGATTTCTTCAAAGGTCACACAGTAGCGTAAACAGGCGTACAAAGGACCGTGTTACTCCTGATTCCAATAAGACTTGGATGGTCTCAGCAATCTTTTATATGACACTGTACTGTCTGAGATTTACTGGCACATCAGGGGGAGGAGTCTTCAGAGGAGTCCAATTAGCATTTTTTCACACTATGGGTTTTGCAGCACACACCTGAATTACCCTGATCCCAAACACAAATCTACCTAAGCCAGTGCCATCTCAAAATATTCATTCCCAGCATGTTATTGTCTAATTTTGAAATTAGCACTTGGTCTTTGAAAACTGGCCTATTTCCAGTCTGTAGCTTTAGCATGGTACATATGGCTAAATAAGTTTTTCTTCCTAAACACTCTACAGCTACAGTAGCCTCATGTTGACGGTTTGGTGTTCCATATAAAAGAGTAAACTCAGCCCAGGTATCTAGCAATGCTTTTATAACATGTGGAGACTCTCTCTCTCTCTGTACAATTACTTATACATTTGGGTGTGGATCCCCAGCTTTCATTGCTTTTATGTACACAGTCTTTATAGCAGGAGATCTGCCAATTTCCTAGGGAAGGGGCATGGGCACTCTAAATACCCCCTCCAAATCTTAGCATAAGGCCCTGGCTTGCTCCCGGAAGCTCTAGAGGTTGGGTCTTCTGACATAGGCAGTGAGGTGTCAAACGTGGAGTCAGAAGGATTGGGTGGGTTAGTAGGCATGATTTCCTCCAAGTCACTTAGTGCCACTTTCTTTGATGGGGCTGGTTTTAGCAACTCCTTCACCCCCAGTTGCTTCCAGTACTGCAACAGTTCAGCCATTGGCTTACTATCAATATCCTTCTTCTGTACTTCAGTATTGATCAGATCTAACCACAGAGTCCTATGTGAGGTTTTAAGCATGCTTTCTGCCTTTCCTAAAACTCCCAATAAAATGGCTGCATCATATACTGTACCTTTTTTGCTTGTAAAGCACTAAGCATGGTGAACAAATGAGCTCTATGATTATCAAGGGCAGATTGCACCAATTTTCGTTTCATAATGGGTAAATATGGACATGTCTGGTTCCTTCCAATCAACCACCACTCCCTGCACCTACCCTCATTAGCTGGTGGATTTACAGTCACCCCTGTAACACAGCCCATTTCCCTTAATCTAGTAATCCCTTCACTTAGGAAGGTCCAAGAGGATGTGTCAATTAGATCAATGGGGGAGTCTTAACATTGTGAGATGGATCCCTTATCAAATTTAATAGTGAGAAGTTTGCATTAGCATCCAAGCACATTTCATGTAAAGGCGTACATTGGCGGGGTCGGAGCTAGCGTCCTAAAATGGCGGACGCACCATAGTAGAGCTCCGTGGTAGGCTGGGAAAGACATGAGGGCAGCAGTCTCTGCACAGCCCCAGTCAGGCCCCAATCGGAGGGGGAACAGGGGGAGACCTACTGAAACCCATGGATCAGGTTTCTAAGCCTCCAGCCCGCCGCACAGACCATGGGACAGCTGTGCTACATGTCGGCGTGGGCCCTGGGGGTACTTACATAAGAAGCAGCAGGATCGGATCCCTGCTGCAAAGCATCCACACCTGCGACACCCCAGGAGATAAGGGGCGCAGGCAGCAGGCTGGGAGAAGCCAGACCTCTCCCCAGCAAGTCCTAACCCAATAGGCAGGTGAGAAGGGGATACCCCTGCACCCAACACGCCCCAAGAGGCCACCATATAGCACCCCACAACCCTCAGCTATAACCCCCACCCTGAGGAGAGACATTTTGCTACAGCACCAGGGACTGAAAATAGGGAGGAAAGCTCCTCATGCAGCAAATGCCTTAATCAGCACATCTTGGACTTTGCTCTGATCAACAGAGATTCTATAAAAGTGACTTAAGTGGATCACTGGGAACAGCTTAAGATTCAATAAAGACGGTCACTGCATTCACCCGAATGAGCCCTTTATTTCAGGTTCTATGAAGCCCTTCTACAGAGATTATTCATATTGTCTAAAGTATACATCATTTTGGTCACAAAAGCTTGTAATTTGCAGTGTGACCCACCCAAAGTGAAGAAAAACAACTTTACACTGCAGCCAGAATATTTCTCATATTCTGAACTATACCGCCATCTTCTGGCCGTATATTATATTGGCTTTGTAGTCTCGTTTACAAGCATTTTTGAATCTGTATACATTGCATATTACAAAATAAATTCCTCAATAACACCTAAAGAGCCCTGATTGTACATCTACCTAGACCCAATTTCTCGAAAAGGGGAGAACACATTGTTTCCTCTTCCTGGATGAAAACATTTTAATACGCCAAAGCACCCTTGCAATCAACATGGGGTAAAAAGATGAGCGGCAGGGGGCTCTGAATGAGGCACAACCTCAAACATCAGCAGGACTATCCCTAGAATCATTACACTATCCTCGCATTAAATGACAGACTTTAAGGGGGATACCGTATGACCACCTGACCCCAAATACCAACTACCCCTAACTTGCCAGAAAACAAAAATAGAGAATCATCTCCATCCACTCAAAATGGGCAAATCAAAGTAAGATATACCTCCAAGGAGCATATCGGAGCACTTTAACAAGCGTGAAGCGCCCCCTTCTCTACCACAAAGTTCACCCTCCAGGCAATCTGAATCATCAGAGATTGAGGGGGAAAAAACAAATATTACGCCTGACATGAATCTATCTGCCAAATCAATTGCTACAATTGGACAAATGCTACAAGCTCAATCGGCTCAACTGGTGAGAGATATCAGGAAAGATCTATACAAGCTGGGTCAAAGAACTAATCTGTTAGAGGATTTTTGGAAGCTCGAGAACATGATAGAGCTGAAATTTCATCCTTAGCTTCTAAAGTTCTAGCCAAGGAGAAAAAATAGATGACCTGGAAAACAGGTCGAGGCGACACAACATTAGAGTGCATGGAGTACCAAAAGCAGATCTGGTGCAATATCTCACAGCTGTAATCACTAATATACTACCAGATTTATCGGACAGTTCCTGGGAGATCGAACGAGCTCACAGAGCACTGGGAGCCTCCAGAAACCAAGAACTCCCCAAAGACATTATTATACGCTTCTTGAGGCAAAGAACCAGGGATCTGATCCTCAATGCATCTTGGAAACTGTCTAGCATCAAGGGACCAGATGACTCTCCCCTTCAAACTTATATGGATTTATCCTCACTGAAATTGGAAAAGCGTAGAGCATTGAAGCCAGCTCTAGCTGTCTTTATCAAACAAAGGATACCCTACAGATGGGGATTCCCTTTCTCCCTTTCTTTTAAATTCAAGGGGACTTCTTACTCGATCCATTGACTCGAGGTATGTGTTAAGCTTCTTCATCGCCTTCAACTAGCAACTCCAGGCGGGATCAACCACTCATACAAAGACCCTCCAAAATTTGGTTGACCTTCAGGAATCCAAACCGCCGGACACCTGCTCCAGACCCACAGCGGACTCTCACTACAGATCCCTCAGCTGCATCTTCCAGCAGGCTGGACCCTGCTCAAGCAACGGCGGATGGATGATTTTCTAAATATTTCAATGTTTATTTAAAAAATATATATTTTGTCAAATGAGTTTACAGTTTACGAAAGTTTACCCAATAACAAAGCAGTTACAAAAGGAGGAAGGCCTTTATCTCATATAAGAAAAACAAGCCCTCTGTACTTTTCCTCTAAGAGACCCACTTTGCCCAAAATAAGATCCCCTCATTCTTGCACAAAGATTATCCATTATTTTATGCCTCATGCCAGAAAATTAAAAAAGCAGAAGCAGCTATCCTGATTCACAAAAACTTCCCATTTAATATAATTCACAAAAAAATAGAAAAAAAGGGCAGCTTTATTATCCTCACAGGTACAATATTAGGCACTAAGATTACCTATGTTTCCATTTATGCCCCTACTAAAGCTCCACATAAAACTCTCATACATTTACTAGAGACACTAGACGCTCAAGAAACGAGCAAGATAATCATAGGGGGAGATTTCAATCTAGTTTTAAATCAAGACCTGGACAGGTCCAAAGGGTCAAGTATTAACCGATTTCCTGAAAAAAGTAAACAAATTAAGAATCTCATGCTAAAACTAGGCTTGGTTGGTGCCTAGAGGGGGAGTACACATTTTACTCACCCACTCACAAATACTACTCCAGGATTGACACTCTCTTTATAGATGCTACTTTATTAGACAAAACTAAATCTTCGGATATTATTCCTTGCCCATGGGCAGACCACAGTTTAGTGTCTCTAGTTCTAAATTTAAACCCTAACTCAGATATACCAAATGCGTGGTGGCTAAATGATATGCTACTGTCAAACCTTGATATACAGGACCAAGTTACAAAGGAACTAAAAGAATACTTTCAAATAAACACTAACCCCCATACTAGTATAGGCTGGCTATGGGTAGCGAATAAGGCGTATATTAGGGGCACGTGCATACGCCTGGCCTCCTCTTATAAGAAATATTTAAGAAAACGTGACAACAGAACTTCTTAAACTTGAGAAACAAAATCAGCAATATCAATCAGATCAAATTCGTCAGCGGATTGATGCTATTAGATTAGAACATGATAGTATCCTCTCTGATCAAACAGAGAAGGTCCCAAGAAAAACTCAAAAAATGTTTTTGCCCAAGCAAACAAACCCGGCCCCCTCTTGGCCAATAAATTGAATGCTAATTACCAGCAGTCTAAAATTACACAGATTAAGACAACAATAGGCTCAGTTATGATGGATCAGGCACAGATTCAGGAAACTTTCCTTAAATTCTACCAAGGCATCTACACCTCACACAAACGAATGAAGATCTTCTACCTAACTTTCTGGATAGACTAAATCTCCCCGCTTTGGAAAATTCAGATTTAGAGATACTGAATTCCAAAATAACATTAGAAGAAGTCAAAGATACGATTAAAAGTCTAAAATTAGGTAAATCCCCGGGGTCGAACGGCTTCTCTAATTTATAATATAAAAAAATTGTAGACGTCTTGGCACCTTATTTGGCAGCGTTATGTAATGCCATTCTAGAAGGGGATCAGGTGCCCCCAAAGCTAATTCAAGCAAACTTGGTCTTTTTTCCCAAGGCGGGGAGAGACCTGCTAGAGGTTAAGAATTATCGCCCGATCTCCCTGCTAAATAGAGACATCAAAATATTAGCTAAAATAATGGCGAAAAGGGTCTCTATCTTCCTACCTAAACTTGTCCACAAAGATCAAGTTGGCTTCATCCCACACAGACAAGCTGGAGATAACATTAGGAGAGTAATGAACGTACTCCACCTACAGTGGATATAAAAAGTTTACACACCCCTGTTAAAATGTCAGGTTTCTGAAACAAAATGAGACAAAGATAAATCATTTCAGAACTTTTTCCACCTTTAATGTGACATATAAACTGTACAACTCAATTGAAAACAAACTGAAATCTTTTAAGTAGAGGGAAGAAAAAATATAAAAATAAAATAATATGGTTGCATAAGTATGCACACCCTTAAACTAATACTTTGTTGAAGCACCTTTTGATTTTATTACAGCCCTCAGTCTTTTTGGGTATGAGTCTATCAGCATGACACATTTTGACTTGGCAAGATTTGCCCACTCTTCTTTGCAAAAACACTTCAATTCTGTCAGATTGCAAGGGCATCTCCTGTGCACAGCCCTCTTCAGATCACCCCACAGATTTTCAATCGGCTTCAGGTCTGGGCTCTAGCTGGGCCATTCCAAAACTTTAATCTTCTTCTGGTGAAGCCATTCCTTTGTTGATTTGGATGTATGCTTTGGGTCATTGTCATGCTGAAAGATGAAGTTCCTCTTCATGTTCAGCTTTCTGAAGGTTTTGTGCCAATATTGACTGGTATTTGGAACTGTTCATAATTCCCTCTATCTTAACTAAGGCCCCAGTTCCAGCTGAAGAAAAACAGCCCCAAAGCATGATGCTGCCACCACCATGCTTCACTCTGGGTATGGTGTTCTTTTGGTGATGTGCAGTGTTGTTTTTGCGCCAAAAATATCTTTTGGAATTATGGCCAAAAAGTTCAACCTTGGTTTCATCAGACCATAACACCTTTTCCCACATGCTTTTGGGAGATTTCAGACTTTTGCAAAATGTAGCCTGGCTTGGATGTTTTTCTTCGTAAGAAAAGGCTTTCGTCTTGCCAATCTACCCCATAGCCCAGACATATGAAGAATACGGGAGATTGTTGTCACATGTACCACACAGCCATTACTTGCCAGATATTCCTGCAGCTCCTTTAATGTTGCTGTAGGCCTCTTGGTAGCCTCCCAGACCAGTTTTCTTCTTGTCTTTTCAACAATTTTGGAGGGAGCTCCAGTTCTTGGTAATGTCACTGATGTGTCATATTTTCTCCACTTGATGATGACTGTCTTCACTGTGTTCCATGGTATATCTAATGCCTTGGACATTCTTTTGTACCCTTCTCCTGACTGATACCTTTTAACAATGAGATCCCTCTGATGCTTTGGAAGCTCACTGCGGACCATGGCTTTTGCTGTGGGATGCGACTAAGAACATTTCAGTAAAGACCAACTAGAGCAGCTGAACTTTATTTGGGGTTAATCAGAGGCACTTTAAATGATGGCAGGTGTATGCTGACACCTATTTAACATGATTTGGAATGTGATTGCTTAATTCTGAACACAGCTACATCCCCAGTTATAAGAGGGTGTGCAGACTTATGCAACCACATTCTTTTTTTTTTCTTCCCTCCACCTAAAAGATTTCAGTTTGTTTTTCAATTAAGTTGTACAGTTTATAGGTCACATTAAAGGTGGAAACAGTTCTGAAATTACTTATCTTTTTTTGCAGCACAGAAACCTGACATTTTAGACTTTTTATATCCACTGTAGATAGATAATAGAGAGATAGACAGATAGATAGATATAGATAGATAGATATATAGACAGATAGAAAGACAATGAGAGAGGTAGATCACATATTATAATAGTCCAACTGCGAGTCGTTGTCACGCTGTTTGCGGAGTCCGTACGACTTAGCGCTAAGGCTTGCCGTTAAACCCGTAGCCCTTAGGCAATGAGCGCCAAAGGCGCTCAGTTAAACCCGTAGCACTTAGCCAATGATCGCCGAAGGCGCTCATTGCCGGCGAGCCTCACATAGCGTGTCGAGCTGTTAAACCCAGAGCACTTAGGCGCACTCATTGCCGGCGAGCCCCGCGTAGTGACGCGAGCCGTTAAACACAAAGCAATTTTAGCGGGACTTAGCAAAACAAAATATGAGACCCGGGACTTAGAAAAAAAAAAGATATGAGACGCAAAAAATTACGAGATTAGCGGCGGAACCAAAATCCAGAAAAAAACACTAAATACACCTACAAAAATTAAAACAACGTCACTGACAGCATGGGGCAACAGCCAGGACGTCTGTGAGTGAGGTGGAACGCAAATTAATGTCGATTTAGACGATTTTCGCAAATCGAAAACCGCCTAAGCGATAAAAAAAATGGCCGCAGAAAAAAATGAAAACGAGGCTACACGTCCACGAAGCGAGTAAAACACAGCCAGAGGCGTATGTGGTTGAAAAATACTAATAGGAAGGTCGGAAAATAACCACGGAACACGTAAGACATAGAATAACAGCTCCATTTTACAACACAAACTTACACATTTACACATTGACATTGTGAAATGGCGGATTTCAGGTGATGACTGGACATTTTCTGCTGCCGGAAAATCAAAAGAGATTGTTAGCTCTTCAGGATACTGCTTGATGAATATTACATTAAAAAAGGTACATTATCTTAATAATCATTAATAAATAATTAATAAATTAATTATTAATAAAAAAATAAAAAAAAACATGAGGAAACAAGAATGTGCGCTTTATTTAGTTTAGAAATAATATCACGCTTACCTGTTTATAAGATATTAATTTTTTGAATAATTAATTCATGTACTTTAATTAATTAATTACTAATTAGTAATCATTTAATAAAAAAAGGTTAATGTTTAATAATGCAAAAAAAAAAGACATTTACACAGTGATTAATTAATTATTAATGTACATTATTTAATTAATTAATTATTACTAATCATTATAAACTACAAAAAAAATGCCTTTAGTTAAGCAATATAGTAATGCTTAAATCTTTACATTATATTTAGTCAGTGAATAATTTATTATTAATTATTCTGTAAAGACTAAGAATAAAAAAAGGTCAAAAAAATATATAATTTTAAGATGCACGGACATATCTGTGACGATGTGGATTGAGTAATAGGAATTATTTCAAATATTACAAATGATTTCCTTTTTTTTTTAACACTTTCAGTGACGCTGCAGCTGAATCAACACAGACAGTGACGTTTGCAGCCTTTCAACAACATAAACAGCACCTTTATAGGTATATGATTCAATTATGTTCTTGGGGGGGGGGGGGGGAAGCATTTAACTCTTCATAGTTGTAATTGATGCCAGTTATTGATTAATTAAGGCATATTAATATTAGTAATCAGGACCTACAACATTTGGCTCTATAAAAATACATTGATGTATTGCTTTTATGTTTTCCATCTATGCTAATATATCTGGGTTGATGCTGATTGATTGATAGGGATGAAGCAACATATTATAAATTACTTTTTGGACAGTTTCAGCGGACCTGCAGCTGACTGAACACAGAGAGTGACGTTTGCAGGCATTGAACATCATAAGGATAATCTTGACAGGTATAGAATTTAATTATATTCCTACAGCAAAAAAAAAAAATGCTATATCAATTGATAACAATTATTGATTAATTAATGTATATTAATATATTAATTAATTAATAATTAGTAAGCATACTAACATAAAAAAACTTTGATTTTACAATACATTGAGGAATATGCTTTTATGTTTTGCATCTATGCCAATATATGTGTGTTGCTGGGGATTGACTGATAGGGATGAAGCAAAATATTAAAAAGGATTTCATTCTTATTTCCCTGTTTCATCGGATCAGTTAAGTCTATCAAGAATGAATGGAATTCAAGGATTACTAATTATTTTCATGTTATTTGCTTCAATGGGTGCCACATTAGCCAGACTCAAGACAGAGAGGGAATTCGCCAGGATTTGGACACAAAGAACTGCAACTTCACAGGTATATGATTTTTCCATGCCCTTATGGTTTGGGATTGATGACACTTAATGATTAATCAAGAAAAGTATATTACGGACTCATAGTGAGCAATGTAACCACATAACATATTATTTGAAATGAACATTTTATAAAATGAAATTCTACACAAAAATAACGTTTCAAAAAAATGAAAGGTGTTTATATAGTGCCAGATTGATTGGAACTAATTGCAAATAAATGTAATTTTTAGGATGTCATTTTGCAAAAAAAAAAAAAAAATAATGAAGGAACTTTTCAGATTTAAAGTTGTCATTACGATAAAAAAAAAAAAAAAAAAATTATATATGCTAAAGTAATTACATTTTAAACAACAACAATTAAACATCATAGCTACATTCATTGCATCTTTAAGAAAATTGAACATTCTTTTACAATACATCTATACTTTGATAATAGCTGTTTATATTTGATCTTTTTTTATGACAATATAAGTGACTTTTTAGCTTTCACATTTATCGCATTTTTCCATTCATTCAATAACGTACATTCATATTCATTTACTAATGAATTCATAATTCAGTAGTCAATATATATATATACTAGCGACTTGCCCGTCAAAAAATGACGGTCAATAAAAGAAAGTGTTAAAATGCTGTTTGTCACACAATGTGAGTGTACTTGGTGCCTCAATTATATAGACCCCTATAAAACACTATTGAACGCATGTAATAACACTATAAGTGCCATAAGGGTTATCCAGGACCGTCGTGACCCAAAGAGTAAGCACTACACCATTTTAACCTGGTCACTTAGGGGGGACTATCCAGACCCTCATAAGCCTCTATTTAACCCCATCAGTCCCATAAGGGTATATTATGACCATTATGGGCCTGTTACACTCAACATTAACCACATAAGTGCCATGACGGTCCTCAAGGACCATCATGACACTAAGTATAAACCCTACACTGCACTATACCCCCCCAATAAAACATTAAATATCAACTAAACACCCTCTACACCAACCTATTAACACCTACACTACCTACCCTCTAATAACCCCCCCCCACTCTACAGAAAACCAAAAAACTAAAGTCATCAAAATTAAAAAAATCTACATTACATAAAATAAAACAACCTAAATCACAACAAATAAAAAATGTACATTACAAAAAATAAAAAACCTAAGTCACAAAAAATAAAAAAAGGAACATTACAGAAGATAAAAAACTAAATTACAACCCCCCCACTACAGAAAACAAAAAAAAATTACACACCTGAAAAGGAAATGCATATAATACATACAATGCAATACAATACATATAAATGAAATACAATACAATACACCCCTATCTAATATACAATACATCCTATCTATCTAATATACATACCCCTATCTACCTAATATACAATACTATCTATCTAATATACATCCCCCTATCTATCTAATATACAATACGATCTATCTAATATACACCCCCCTATCTATCTAATTTACAATAAATAAATACTATGTAATATACATCCCCCTATCTAGCTAATATACATCCCCCTATCTATCTAATATACAATACAATTGCGGATGTCTGTTCTATTTTCTTTTAGAGCGCGGTTCCAGGGCGGGGCAGAAGAGGAGGAGGCCGGAGACATCAAGGTGAGGTAAGTACAATGTAGATTATGTTTTTTTTATTTTATGTTTATGTATGTGTACTAATTGTATGTTTTTTTTAACAGGGGCCGCACCGGAGAAAAAGAAAAGAAGAAGGACGGGGACATGCTGCAAAGGTGAGTAGAATATTTAGAATGTTTATAATGTTTATTTATTTACTGTAAATGTGTTGCACTAATTTTTTTATTTTTTCCCTTGGTGGCTGATCTGAAGGGACATCTGCAAAGGTAAGTGGTCTTAATTATTTTATTTTAGCTTAGAATTAGATTATTTTATATATAGAAAGCATTTATTGTATGTTAGCTAGGAGTATGTGTTTTATATAGATAGGATGTATTGTATATTAGATTGTAGTATTTATTTAGATAGGGGGATGTATATTAGATAGATTGGATGTATATTAGATAGATATTATTTATTGTATTTTAGGTAGATAGGGGGATGTATGTTAGATAGATAGTATTGTATAGTAGATAGAAAGTATTTATTGTATATTATATAGGGGTATATTGTATAATATTGTATTGTATTTCATTTTGTTTGTATTGTATGTATTCTGTAATGTTCCTTTTTTTATTTTTTGTGACTTAGGTTTTTTTATTTTCTGTATGGTAGATTTTTTATTTTTGGTGAATTTTGTTTTTTGTTTTCTGTAATTAGAGTGGTGGGGGGTTGTTAGGGGGTAGGTGGATAGTGTAGCTAGGTAGTGGAGGTGTTAATAGGTTAGAGTAGAGGGTGTTTAGTTGATATTTAATGTTTTATTGGGGGGGTATAGTGCAGTGTAGTGTTTATACTTAGTGTCCTGATGGTCCTTGAGGAGCGACATGGCACTTATGTGGTTAAGGTTGAGTTGTAACAGGCCCATAATGGTCTTAATATACCCTTATGGGACTGATGGGGTTAAATAGAGTCTTATGAGGGTCTGTATTGTCCCCCATGAGTGACAGGGTTAATGAAGGGCTTATGGGGGTCTGTATTGACGACCATGAGTGACAGAGTTAATTAAGGGCTTATGGGGGTCTGTATTGACCCCCATTAGTGAGGGGGTTAATGAAGGCCTTATGGGGGTCTGTATTGACCCCCATGAGTGAGGGAGTTAATTAAGTGCTTATGGGGGTCTGTATTGACCCCCATGAGTGACAGGGTTAATGAAGGGCGTATGGGGGTCTGTATTAACCCCCATAAGTGACAGGGTTAATTAGGGGTTTATGGGGGTCTGTATTGATCCCCATAAGTGAGGGGGTTAATGAAGGGCTTATGCGGGTCTATATTGACCTCCATGATTGACAGGGTTAATGAAGGGCTGATGGGGGTCTATATTGACCTCCATGATTGAGGAAGTTAATGAAGTGCTTATGGGGGTCTGTATTGACCCCCATGAGTGACAGGGTTAATGAAGGCTTTTTGGGAGTCTATATTGACCCCCGTGAGTGACAGGGTTAATGAAGGACTTATGGGGGTCTGTATTGACCACCATGAGTGAGGGGGTTAATTAAATGCTTATGGGGGTCTGTATTGACCCCCATGAGTGACAGGGTTAATGAAGGGCTTATGGGGGTCTGCTTTAACCCCCATAAGTGACAGGGTTAATTAGGGGTTTATGGGGGTCTGTATTGACCCCCATGAGTGAGGGGGTTAATGAAGGGCTTATGGGGGTCTGTATTGACTCCCATGAGTGACAGAGTTAATTAAGGGCTTATGGGGGTCTGTATTGAACCCCATTAGTGAGGGGGTTAATGAAGGCCTTATGGGGGTCTGTATAGACCCCCATGAGTGAGGGAGTTAATTAAGTGCTTATGGGGGTCTGTATTGACCCCCATGAGTGACAGGGTTAATGAAGGGCTTATGGGGGTCTGTATTAACCCCCATAAGTGACAGGGTTAATTAGGGGTTTATGGGGGTCTGTATTGACCCCCATAAGTGAGGGGGTTAATGAAGGGCTTATGCGGGTCTGTATTGACCCCCATGAGTGACAGGGTTAATGAAGGGCTGATGGGGGTCTATATTGACCTCCATGATTGAGGAAGTTAATGAAGTGCTTATGGGGGTCTGTATTGACCCCCATGAGTTACAGGGTTAATGAAGGCTTTTTGGGAGTCTATATTGACCCCCGTGAGTGACAGGGTTAATGAAGGACTTATGGGGGTCTGTATTGACCACCATGAGTGAGGGGGTTAATTAAATGCTTATGGGGGTCTGTATTGACCCCCATGAGTGACAGGGTTAATGAAGGGCTTATGGGGGTCTGCTTTAACCCCCATAAGTGACAGGGTTAATTAGGGGTTTATGGGGGTCTGTATTGACCCCCATGAGTGAGGGGGTTAATGAAGGGCTTATGGGGGTCTGTATTGACTCCCATGAGTGACAGGGTTAATGAAGGGCTTATGGGGGTCTGTATTGAACCCCATTAGTGAGGGGGTTAATGAAGGCCTTATGGGGGTCTGTATAGACCCCCATGAGTGAGGGAGTTAATTAAGTGCTTATGGGGGTCTGTATTGACCCCCATGAGTGACAGGGTTAATGAAGGGCTTATGGGGGTCTGTATTAACCCCCATAAGTGACAGGGTTAATTAGGGGTTTATGGGGGTCTGTATTGACCCCCATAAGTGAGGGGGTTAATGAAGGGCTTATGCGGGTCTGTATTGACCCCCATGAGTGACAGGGTTAATGAAGGGCTGATGGGGGTCTATATTGACCCCCATGATTGAGGGAGTTAATGAAGTGCTTATGGGAGTCTATATTGACCCCCATGAGTGAGGGGGTTAATGAAGTGCTTATGGGGGTCCGTATTGACCCCCATGAGTGACAGGGTAAATGAAGGGCTTATGGGGGTCTATATTGACCCCCATGAGTGAGGGAGTTAATTAATGGTTGATGGGGCTCTGTATAGAGCCCCATGCGTTATCATGAGTGAGGGGGTTAATTAAGTTCTTATGGTGGTCTGTATTGACCCCCATGAGTGAGGGTTAATGAAGGGCTTATGGGGGTCTGTATTGACCCCCGTGAGTGACAGGGTTAATGAAGGACTTATGGGGGTCTGTATTGACCCCCATGAGTGACAGGGTTAATGAAGGTCTTATGGGGGTATACATTGACCCCCATGAGTGAGGGGGTTAATGAAGTGCTTATGGGGGTCTGTATTGACCCCCATGAGTGACAGGGTTAATGAAGGCTTTTTGGGAGTCTATATTGACCCCCATGAATGACAGGGTTAATGAAGGACTTATGGGGGTCTGTATTGACCACCATGAGTGAGGGGGTTAATTAAGTGCTTATGGGGGTCTGTATTGACCCCCATGAGTGAGGGGGTTAATGAAGGGCTTATGGGGGTCTGTATTGACTCCCATGAGTGACAGGGTTAATGAAGGGCTGATGGGGGTCTATATTGACCCCCATGATTGAGGGAGTTAATGAAGTGCTTATGGGAGTCTATATTGACCTCCATGAGTGAGGGGGTTAATGAAGTGCTTATGGGGGTCCGTATTGACCCCCATGAGTGACAGGGTAAATGAAGGGCTTATGGGGGTCTATATTGACCCCCATGAGTGAGGGGGTTAATCAATGGTTGATGGGGCTCTGTATAGAGCCCCATGCGTTATTATGAGTGAGGGGGTTAATGAAGTGCTTATGGGGGTCTGTATTGACCCCCATGAGTGACAGGGTTAATGAAGGCTTTTTGGGAGTCTATATTGACCCCCGTGAGTGACAGGGTTAATGAAGGACTTATGGGGGTCTGTATTGACCACCATGAGTGAGGGGGTTAATTAAGTGCTTATGGGGGTCTGTATTGACCCCCATGAGTGACAGGGTTAATGAAGGGCTTATGGGGGTCTGCTTTAACCCCCATAAGTGACAGGGTTAATTAGGGGTTTATGGGGGTCTGTATTGACCCCCATGAGTGAGGGGGTTAATGAAGGGCTTATGGGGGTCTGTATTGACTCCCATGAGTGACAGGGTTAATGAAGGGCTGATGGGGGTCTATATTGACCCCCATGATTGAGGGAGTTAATGAAGTGCTTATGGGAGTCTATATTGACCCCCATGAGTGAGGGGGTTAATGAAGTGCTTATGGGGGTCCGTATTGACCCCCATGAGTGACAGGGTAAATGAAGGGCTTATGGGGGTCTATATTGACCCCCATGAGTGAGGGGGTTAATTAATGGTTGATGGGGCTCTGTATAGAGCCCCATGCGTTATCATGAGTGAGGGGGTTAATTAAGTTCTTATGGTGGTCTGTATTGACCCCCATGAGTGAGGTTTAATGAAGGGCTTATGGGGGTCTGTATTGACCCCCGTGAGTGACAGGGTTAATGAAGGACTTATGGGGGTCTGTATTGACCCCCATGAGTGACAGGGTTAATGAAGGGCTTATGGGGGTCTGTATTGACCCCCATAAGTGACAGGGTTAATTAGGGGTTTATGGGGGTCTGTATTGACCCCCATGAATGACAGGGTTAATGAAGGGCTTATGGGGGTATACATTGACCCCCATGAGTGAGGGGGTTAATGAAGGGCTTATGGGGGTCTGTATTGACCCCCATGAGTGACAGGGTTAATGAAGGGCTTATGGGGGTCTGTATTGACCCCCATTAGTGAGGGGGTTAATGAAGGCCTTATGGGGGTCTGTATTGACCCCCATGAGTGAGGGTGTTAATGAAGTGCTTATGGGAGGCTCTATTGACCCCCATGAAGGACAGGGTTAATGAAGGGCTTATGGGGGTCTATATTGACCCCCATGAGTGAGGGGGTCAATGAAGGCCTTCTGGGGGTCTGTATTGACCCCCATGAGTGAGGGGGTTAATGAAGTGCTTATGGGGGTCTCTATTGACCCCCATGAATGACAGGGTTAATGAAGGGCTTATGGGGGTCTATATTGACCCCCATGAGTGAGGGGGTTAATGAAGTGCTTATGGGGGTCTGTATTGACCCCCATGAGTGACAGGGTTAATGAAGGGCTTAAGGGTTCTATGTTGACCCCCATGAGTGATGGGGTTAATTAATGGTTGATGGGGCTCTGTATAGAGCCCCATGCGTGATCGCTTTAAAAAAAAAAAATTATGGGTCCTTTAAGGACCTTTACGGTCCTTTAAGGACACATAACGCGGGAATTTAGAATTTTCATTGCAGCGGGGGTCCTCGATCTTGTGCGATCGGGACCCCCACTGCAATGGTTAATGTGGGGTTAATGCAGGTCTCCGAGCTTATCTCGGAGCCCGTGGGGTTAATGCGGGTTTCGGAGATTATCTCGGATCCCTTTCTTCGGTAAGTTGTACGTGTCTGGGCGGTCCTGGGTCGCGGAGCCTCGTTTTTTTCGGCTGCCATTTTTTCTCTCGCTTAGGGGATTTTCGTGTGTCTGAACTCGGGAATTTGGACTTAAATGGAGGTGTAACTTCACTTTCAGAGGTCCTGGGTGCCCCCCCTTGCTGTGGGTAAGCTTTTTTATGTATTTTTAGTGGGAATTTATTGTGTTTTGACTGTTTTTAGGTGCGCACGCTTCGGGCGTTAAGGTCATATTTGCCTAAGTTCTACAGGTTTAATGCTTAGCTCGCAAAGCGTGACGACGATTCGTAGTTTGACAGCTATTATATGTGATGTGCAGGTCTTTGCTATTTAATGTATGTCAATAAAAAAATACTGAAATAGTTTCATTCATGTCATCGACAAAAAATACAAGATTTTCAAATGTTCCCATTCTTTAATTCATTCCATTTACTTTTACATTGGAACCAGCTACAAACAATCTGCCTTATTAAATTGCGATCCGGCCAATTGAATAGGGCTCTATATAAGCACATAGCATATTTTTTTACAGAAGTTTTTGGTTAGTGAAGACCTTGCTTTTGGATAGAAGTTCACTAACTAAAAACTTCTGTAAAAAAATATGCTCTGTTCTTATATAGAGCCCTTTTAAATTTACGGAATCGCAATTTAATAAGGCTGCAAATGTACAGAAAACAAACAAAAAACTAATTACATCTCTATTTACAATTACAGATTAAAATGGCGGATAATGGAGAAGAAAAAA
Source organism: Discoglossus pictus (assembly GCA_027410445.1). NCBI lineage: Eukaryota > Metazoa > Chordata > Amphibia > Anura > Alytidae > Discoglossus > Discoglossus pictus. The sequence continues at coordinate 48,115,769 of CM050167.1, read as the reverse complement.
TTGAACGCAAGAGAAGATTGGCAAGGGAAAGGAAGCAAAGGTGGAGAGATGCACAGTCACGTGAAACTTCCCAACACTTAAGAGAAGAAGACCGACAGAGACTTTTAAATAAAAGAAAAATGAGTAAGAAAGCACAAAGTGAGTGTGCTGGGGCTTCCAAGAAACGAAAAAGTAAACAAAAACATGTCTGTGAAACATTGCCCAATTATACTATATTGCCTACTGACTCCAATGTGGAGACACATGACACCAATGTAGATATAGAAAGTTGTAGTGATATCTATGTTGAGGAAGTGCATGAGAATGTGTTCAGTAGAGCACTAAAAGTAGACACTCATTATTGTGGATTACTTAATGTTGTTTGTCAGTTTTGTGGTGCCTATCATTTTCTAAAGGAAAGACCAACTGACAGAGATTTCACTAGTTGCTGTCAGAAAGGAAAGGTAAGATTTCCACAAAGACACCCATTTCCAGATTATTAGAAAGTATCATGAGCGATCCAACATTTCCAAATTATAGAAATTTAAAAAAAAAACATAAGGTCTTATAACAGTGCAATTTCATTTGCTTCAATGGGTGCCACATTGCCTGAAAATGTACCAGGACATGGTCTTTACTGTTTTAGAGTTCAAGGACAAATTTACCACCAAACTTCACACTTACACCCACAAGAAGGAGAGCAAAGGAAATTTGCACAGTTATATGTCTTAGATACAATGGAAGCTGTTGAACAAAGGATGACACTTCGAGGAAATAAACAGTGTTTGCGCATAGTCTTTGAACAGCTGGATAAAATTATGGCTAACAACCAATACAGTCAAGCATACAAACAATTAGCACAGCTTGAAAAAGAACAACAGGAACATGCTCAAAGACATCAATTGACAACGCCAAGAGTAAATATGGTGTTAAATAGAGATTGCAACAGGGATCAAAGACGATATAATTTACCAACAGTAAATGAGGTTGCCATGGTTTTTAAAAATGAAGATGGGGAACCACCTTTTCAGTGGGATATTAGAATATATCCATGCAATGAAGAACAACCGTTTATAAACATAAATATATTAAGTTGTAATTTAGATCCAATGACATATCCCATTTTCTTTCCAAAGGGTGAACCTGGATGGGAACCAAAATTACAATTGCAAAGTTATCCCAATAGTAAAGTTCGTGTTAAATGCAATATTTCTATGCTGGAATATAAAGTGGCACAAACTGCTATTCAGGATTCTTTTAATCCAATTTTAAGTGGGGGCAAACTCAGTCAACAATGGATTATTGGTTCATATCTACAAGTTGAAGCAAATAATCTAAATTTCATCAAATTTCAACAAAATAAGCTACGAGTAGAACAGTATTGTAGATTGATGGATTATGTCGCTGAATTGGCTACCAGCAGAGACATTTCAGCTGGAAGAGCAATTATTTTGCCATTCACTTTCCAAGGATCTCCTCGCAATATGCAAGAAAGATATAATGATGCCATGGCTATTGTCACAAAATTTGGAAAACCAGATATATTCATTACATTCACATGTAATCCTCAATGGCCAGAGATCAAGGAAAATTTGAATCTGGAACAAACTACTTCTGACCGACCAGATTTAGTGGCAAGAGTATTCAAAATCAAACTTAATTCATTAATACATGATATAACTAGAGCACAGTTATTTGGAAAATGTGTGGCTTTTGTTTATACCATTGAATTTAAAAAAAGAGGGCTGCCACATGCTCACATACTTTTAATACTGCTGAATTGCCAAAGCAAGAAAAATATTCCAAACTTTGGGAGATTGTTACACACAGAATGATTCATGGGCCATGTGGAGATATGAATCCTAATCCATCATGGCCCTCATTCAATTGCGATTGGTCCAATTGAATAGTGCTCTAAATAAGCACATAACATATTTTTTTTAAATAAGTTTTTAGTTCGTGAAAACCTTGCTTTTGGATAGATGTTTACTAACAAATACAGAAAAGTGAGGATTAGGATCTCCCTGGGTGTTTTCCACCCCAATATACAATATACAAAAAGGTGGGATAAATATAAACAAAAGTAATTTTATTGAGTAAATGACAGCGGCATTTGTTTAAAAACAGGGAATGTTAAAACACTAATAGGGGGAATAAAAAGAGGGCAGATGTAAGGGATAGTAAGTGACCCTGAAGCACTAGTATTGTGCAATGTATAACTCTAAAGTGAGTGGGTATTACTATTCCCACCTAGCGGGCGAGCCAAAATAATTACAAAGAAATACCAGGGCATAAAAAGCCCTATAGATTAGTAAATGGTATATATACAGAGCACCCTTATATCTAAATAGCTGTCCTCCAAGTATCTAGAGGGTACATTAAACAAAGCAATACATATGTCTAAATAAATGTCCTCCAAGTATCTAGAGGGTACATTAAACAAAGCAATATTTTTGCATGAACATGAAGTATAGGTCACTTTATCTCTTACTGACAAACCTATTGCACTTGAAATAAAGGTACTAAAATTGTACCTATATGAGTCAAAATCAGAGGGGAGTTCAACCTGGAGTACAAACAAAGTTGTCACAACAGTTATATATTACACAGCATAGAATCCAAGCTGTGTCTGTATACACTTATTGGTATCTAACTGCGGTATGGCATCAAAAGTGCCTAAAGCTGTGTGTATAAGGTAAAGGCTGTTTCCCAACAGTAAGGATTATAATAGGTAATCTCAGGTGCTTGCAGATATAGTATGCCACTAGTGGGATATAAGGGGCTTTAAGCTAGGCCGTAATTGTAGCAAATTCGCGCTTTCTGGAAAGCTCGACCGCCAGGTGTGCAACGCGCATGCGCACGTCTAACGTGATGACGTGCGCAGCGTCGTTGCTAGGAGCCTGACGCGTTTCGACGTACCACGTCTTTGTCAAAGGAAAATTGTATAACGCTGTCTCCAAGAGCTTTAGGGAGCTGTCGTCTAGGCAACCTGAAAAAAAATGAATGTATTGCCCATAACGGGCCAAAAGAGTAATGGAGATAGTCTAGATAGTCCATATAATATATACAAGAAGCTGCTGAGATATATATACAAAGGCATAAGGACAGAGATAATGTGTGCACTAATGCACTTAAAATTAATAACAATCAATAAGTCATATAGATGAACTGAAAAAGCTTATAATGAGCTAAAGGAGAGAAATACAGATGTGCAGTATGATAGCTACTACATCTATAGGGTGAAAGACTGCCAAAGAAGGCAGGTTTAAAAAACAGAAAGTGAGCAAAAAACTAACCATGTGTATAGGACCATTATATAAATGTGAAATTAGCTCCTTTATATAACTAAAAAGGTAGGAGACCAAGAAACAAAGTCTGTATGAGGCGACAGGTGGTCAAAAAGTGTTGAATATTGAGGGATGTGAAAACAGAACTAGAAAACTAGTAATAAAGGAGAAAACATGGACTCTAAAATACGTGCTAACTAATATGATAAGCGCCTGTGACAGGTTACTTGTGCATCAAATAATCAGAGTGGTGGGTGCTAATGCACTAAAGGTCCATCCAAATGGGATGAACAAGAAAGTGAGGAAACCGAAAAGAAACAAAAATACTCACTGGGATAAATATGCATAAATGTGAAGGAGACAAAACTTATTGGGGGCTCAAGTGTGCAGTGTGTCTACGTGGCAGAAAAAGGCCAAGAATAGATAACAAAAATCATAAAAAGAGAAGGGAACCAGGTACTAGATGAAGGGTGTGAAAGTGAACCCCTCATTAAGTCCATAGGGTACTTGGGCCTTCAATTGGTATATCCAGCGTGCCTCACATTGTAATAATTTTCTCTCCAGGTCTCCCTGTCTTGGGCCTATATGGACCTGGTCTATTGCACAAAAAGATAAAACTTCACTTCTATTGTTGTGACAATATTTGACATGGCGGGCAATTGGTGTATCCAATGCATTTTTGATACTGTAAATATGCTCGCCAATCCTGCGGCGCAGCTGGCGCCTCGTTTTTCCTACATAGATCTTCCTGCAAATACAGGTGGCCACATAGATAACCGCCGTAGAACAACAGTTCATGAATTCTTTTATTTTAAATTTTTCCCCAGTATTAGGATGCTCATATATTTTTAAAGGTGTAACATACCTGCAAAATTTACATTTGTTGCATTTGAAATACCCTGTTAGGGGTTTTAACCAGGTACCTGGTTTCTGTTCTTTAAAAGAACTATGGACCAATCTATCTTTCAGGTTTTTGCCCCTACGATATGTGATGGAGGCCTTAGGCGTCAGAACATCTTTTAGATCTTCGTCACTCCTCAAAAGGTGCCAATGTCTGGATAGAATGTCTCTGATAACCTCAGAGTCATAGCCAAAAGTCATAATACAGCGAGATAATTTACTTTCCTTATCTGTATTGCTGTTAAGGCCATTCAAAAGTTCAGATCTCTTGCAGTTAGATGCATGGTTAAAAGCAGATTTGAGACATTTATTTGAGTAACCTCTGTCTCTAAATCTAGTTCTTAATTTATCTGCCTCTAATTTGAACTCTGCATCAGAACTGCAGTTCCTCCTTATTCGGAGGTATTGGCCTCTTGGTATCCCCCTTTTAAGGGGTTCAAAATGCTGGCTATCCCAAGTCAACAGAGAGTTTGTGGCAGTATCCTTCCTATAAGTAGTAGTTGATATCTTACCTTCCTCATCTTTTGTTATTAACAGATCTAAGAATGTAATGGAGGATAGGTTTAACTCATAGGTGAATTTAAGGCCCAAATCATTGGTATTGAGGTCAGACATGAATTGTTCTAATTCAGACTTAGTGCCTGTCCAAACCACTAACACATCATCAATATAGCGCCGCCATATTAATGCGTGCTCAGAAAGTGAGGATATAGATTCTTGAAAAACAAATTTCTCCTCCCACCAGCCCAGGAACAGATTAGCATAACTAGGAGCACATGGTGTACCCATGGCTGTCCCTTTTTGCTGGTGGTACCATTTGTTGTTGTGCGTAAAATAGTTGTGCTTCAACACAAACTCCAACAGTTCCAGAAGAAGTCCATTAAATTTCGTGTGAATGACACCTTTCATACTTAAAAAGTGACCAAGGGCCTCTATACCGCATTCATGCGGTATACTGCTGTACAAGGCCTCTACATCAATAGAGGCTAGCCATGCTGAGTTAGGTATATGGAGGTCATCCAACTGCTTTAAAATGTCATTGGTGTCTTTTTGGCTTTTTCAGTTCATCTATATGACTTATTGATTGTTATTAATTTTAAGTGCATTAGTGCACACATTATCTCTGTCCTTATGCCTTTTTATCCCACCTTTTTGTATATTAGATGTTTACTAACTAAAAACTTCTTTAAAAAAATATGTTATGTGCTTATTTAGACCCCTATTCAATTGGCCAAATTGCAATTGAATGTACTAAAGAATTTCCTAAACAATTTCAAATGCAAACTTATGCAAATTGTGATGGATAGCCTTTGTATAAAAGAAGACAAGGACAAACAGCTATTATCCGTGGGCAAAAGGTTGATAATAGATTTGTCGTTCTATACAATCCACATTTGCTCATCAAGTACAATGCACACATAAATGTGGAAGCTTGCACTTCTATTATATCTATCAAATATGTGTATAAATATATATACAAAGGATATGACGCAGCAACTGTTGTTGTGCAAGGTGCTGAAAACGAAAAGGAAAATCCAATTTTACATGACAAACTATTAAATTATTTAGATGCTCGCTATGTCAGTGCTCCTGAAGCAATGTGGCGGCTTCTGAAATTTGAGATGCATGATCGGTCACATGCTGTCTATCGTTTAGCTATACATTTGCCTCAAAGTCAGTCTGTTTGCTTTACTGCAAGCAATGAAAGAACTGCATTAGCTCAAAGTGAACACCAAGATACAACACTTACTGCATGGTTTAAATTAAATTGCAAGGATACACAGGCCAGACAATTTTTATACATTGAGATACCGTATCACTATGTATTTGTAAATGGTCTATGACGACAACGAAGAAGAGATACACAAAAAATTATAACACAAATTTATACCGTCAGTCCAAGGGACACTGAACGTTTCAGTTTAAGATTACTTCTTTTACATGTTCCGGGTGCACAGAGTTTTGAACATTTACGCACAGTGAATGACATAGTTTATGATACTTTCCTATAAGCTGCAAGACATCAAAACTTCATAGCTGATGATACAGAATGAGAGAAGTGTCTGGAAGAAGAAGCACTATGTCAAATGCCAAAGCAAATGAGACAACAATTTGCATTCATTTGCATCTTTTGCAATGTATCTGATGAATTTACTTTGTGGGAAACATTTAAATTAAATATGTCTGAAGACTTCTTGAAACGTTACAATGAGCCAATAGCACTGTTAAAAACTTTGATGGAAATGCAAGAAATATTGTTTGCTCATGGATTAAATTGTGCAAGTTTTAATTTGCCTAATCCAGGACTTATAGATGACATCAACTTTGATGATTATGACACTGAGCTACAAAAACAAAAAAACAGTAGAAAAACTGTCAACTTTAAATACTTTACAGTTACAAGCATTTAATGCCATCACAAATGCTACAGATGATGAAATGGTCAAAGACCGGTATTTCTATCTAGACGGCCCGGGTGGATCAGGAAAAACTTATCTGTACAATTGTTTGATGAGTTATATTCGAGCACAGGGTCAGATAGCTATGCCATTTGCAACAACTGGAATTGCAGCACTTTTGTTAGACGGTGGTAGAACTGTGCATAGTGGATTTAAGCTGCCAGTTCCCATTTTGGAAACATCAATGTCAGATATTCGACTGAATTCTTTACAAGCAAAAATTAAAAGAAAAACTAAATTAATTATCATAGACGAGGCAACAATGATGTCATGTCATGCTCTGCAATGTATTGATAGATTCGTAAAAGAAGTGATGGATAATAAGTTGCCATTTGGTGGAAAGGTGATGCTGTTATGAGGAGATTTTAGGCAAACATTACCTGTTGTGTCACATGGAAATAGAACAGAGATCATTGAAACATGTATCAAGACAAGTAAACTGTGGAAAATATTTACACATCTCAAATTAGAATTAAATATGAGATCTGAAGGCCAAAATGAATTCAATCATTGGCTCATTAAAATCAGAGAAGGAAAACATCCACAAATACATGATTTACCCAATGATAACATTGAAATTCCATCAGAAATGGTTTACAAGGAATCACTCATATCAGCAATATTTCTAAACACTCTTAATAACGATGATTACTCAGACATTGCAAACAAAGTGATATTAACATCAAAAAATATAGATGCCTTAAATCTAAATAACAACATTTTAAAATTCATCAATGCACCACAAAATAATTATTACAGTGCAGATTCAGTTCTGGCTGATGATAAAGACAGTGAATCAAATTTTAGTATCGAATTCATTTATTCTTTAACCCCACCTGGAATGCCAACACATATTTTACAATTAAAAAAAGGGGCAATTGTCATGTTATTGAGAAATATGAATCCAAAAAAAAGTACTTTGTAATGGGACCAGATTAATTGTGCATGAGTTAAAAGATCATTTTATACATGCAGAAATTATGACTGGGACCCATAAAGGTGAACGAGTTTTTATACTAAGAATTGATTTAGCTCCAAGTGAGAGTGGTTTGCCTTTTGTCCTTCAAAGGAGACAATTTCCAGTTATCATGGCATTTGCCATGACCATCAAATTTCCAGAGGAAATTAAAGTACATGTTGAAGAAAACCAAAGTCAGGGTCATTTATTGGAAGATGGATGCAGCGTTTTTACAAAAAAGATTCTGTACTATGAGATGCTGTAAATATAGAGGACAGTGGTTTCATTTCCATGACATTTTATGTTAGTCGGACTGATTTTAGAGGACCACTATTTCAATAAGAAACTCTATGGAATGGCAAAAAAACATAGAGAACAGTGGTTTTACTTCCAGGACAACATTTTAGTACTCTGGGACTCTTTTAATAGGGGACCACTGTTTCACTTAGGAAACTCTATGTGCCATTTGCACAAAGTACAACCAGAACAAAAAAATGTAAAATACAAGATAGTTCAATATATATTGTATATAGTCAAAGATGTATGTTACTACAATTTTCATCATTTTTTAATACATTGAACTATATAATTTAAATACTGATTATTGATTCAGGGAGTAATCCAATCGCCAGTTAATGGGGTCAGGAAGGAATTAATTTTTTTCCCCCTCTTTGATACAATTGGCCAAGTTTCAATGTTTTTTTTTATTGTTTGCATTCCTCTGGATTCAATGCAAATTTAGTTTAAAAAGGGTTTAAGAAAAAAATGAATGTAAAAATCATATCATTGATCAAAATAGTTATTTGCAGAAAGTTTACATAGTCGTCTGTTATTCATGGAAAAATATCAATTGTAAATGTTAGTATTGTTAAAAAAAAAAAGGTTAACGATTGTTTCAAATACAAGTTGCATGTTACAAACTTTGAATTTATGGTTTACAATATGTATTCATGAAAACTTTACACATTGTTATATTGTTATTCCATATATGACAATTTAAAGAGTTAATATTGATTTTTTTTTTTTAAATACCTGTTGGTGAAATACAAGTTGTAAGTTTTAAAAATAAAAACTTTTATGAAAAAAATGTTGGATTTCTTTGGACATAATAAAAAAAAGTTAAGAATGTCAGACACTCACATTGTGTGGCAAACAGTTTTCACAGGATTAAAATTTTATTGACCGTCATTTTTTGACGGGCAAGTTGCTAGTAAATATATAATAGATAGATAGATAGACATTGAGAGAGGTAGATAATAGATAGATAGATATATATATATATATAGACAGATAGATCTATCGATAGATAGCTAGATAGCTAGATAGATAGATAGATAGATAGATATATATAGAGATAGATAGATAGATAAATAGATAGATAGATAGATAGATAGATAGATAGATAGATATAGATAGACATTGAGAGAGGTAGATAGATAATAGATAAACTAGAGAGGTAGGTAGATAAATAGATAATAGATAGATAGATAATAGGGAGATAGATAGATAGATAGATAGATAGATACAGTGGATATAAAAAGTCTACAAACCCCTGTTAAAATGTCAGGTTTCTGTGCAGTAAAAAAATGAGACAAAGATAAATAATTTCAGAACTTTTTCCACCTTTAATGTGACCTATAAACTGTACAACTCAATTGAAAAACAAAATGAAATCTTTTAGGTAGAGGGAAGAAAAAATATAAAAATAAAATAATATGGTTGCATAAATATGCACACCCTTAAACTAATACTTTGTTGAAGCACCTTTTGATTTTATTACAGCACTCAGTCTTTTTGGGTATGAGTCTATCAGCATGGCACACTTTGACTTTGCAAGATTTGCCCACTCTTCTTTGCAAAAACACTCCAAATCTGTCAGATTGTGAGGGCATCACCTGTGCACAGCTCTCTTCAGATCACCCCACAGATTTTCAATCGGATTCAGGTCTGGGCTCTGGCTGGGCCATTCCAAAACTTTAATCTTCTTCTGGTGAAGCCATTCCTTTGTTGATTTGGATGTATGCTTTGTGTCGTTGTCATGCTGAAAGATGAAGTTCCTCTTCATGTTCAGCTTTCTAGCAGAAGCCTGAAGGTTTTGTGCCAATATTGCTGGTATTTGGAACTGTTCCTAATTCCCTCTATTTTAACTAAGGCCCCAGTTCCAGCTGAAGAAAAACAGCCCCAAAAAAAAATTCAGGAAAGACCAACTAGATCAGCTGAACTTTATTTTGGGTTAATCAGTGGCACTTTTAATGATGGCAGGTGTATGCTGACTCCTATTTAACACGATTTGGAATGTGATTGCTTAATTCTGAACACAGTTACATCCCTAGTTATAAGATGTGTGCAGACTTATGCAACCACATTATTTTTATTTTTTATTTTTCTTCCCTGCACCTAAAAGATTTCAGTTTGTTTTTCAATTGAGTTGTACAGTTTATAGGTCACATTAAAGGTGGAAAAAGTTCTGAAATGATTTATCTTTGTCTCATTTTTTTACAGCACAGAAACCTGACATTTTAAAAGGGGTGTGTAGACTTTTTATATCCACTGTAGATAGATAGAGATAGATAGATAGATAGACAATGAGAGAGGTAGATAAATAGATAATAGACAGATTGATAGATAGATAGATAGATAGATAGACAGACATTGAGAGAGATAGATAATAGATAGACAATGAGAGAGGTAGATAAATAGATAATAGATAGATAATAGGGAGATAGATAGATAGATAGATAGATAGAGAGATAGACAGATATATTGATATATAGATAGATAATGAGAAGTAGGTAGATATATAGATAATAGACAGATAGATACATAGAGAATGAAAGCAGTAGATAGAGAGATAGATAGATAGTTAGACAATGAGAGAGGTAGATAAATATATAATAAATAGATAGATAGATAGATAGATAGATAGATAATGAGATAGATATAGATAGAGATAGATAGATAGATAGATAGATAGATCTATCTATCTATCTATAGATAGATAGATACATAGGAATAGCTAGATAGATAGATATATAGATAGATATAGATAGATAGATATAGATAGATAGATCGATAGATATAGATAGATAGTTATTGAGAGAGGTAGATAGATAATAGATAGACGAGAGAGGTAGATAGATAATAGATAAATAGATAATAGGGAGATAGACAATCAGATACTAGACATATCGATAGATAGATAGATAGACAGTGTCACAACCTACAATGATGATGGAGTATAGAGGATCCTAGTCCTCTTATCTCCTGTAGGTTTTAGACCTAAGTTTGGGCTGACTCTAGACCTATGGACCTTCTTTGCGGATGCAAGAGCATAAGTCCCAGCTTAAGGTAGTGTGCCTGGGAAAAACCTGGCAGGGAGTCAGAAACGATCTCCTCTACCAGCATATGCCCCTGGGTCAATAATACACCTGCACACAAAGTCTTGATGAAAATTATGAACCACTTTATTTGGAAAACAACATCTTTTAAACAGGCATGCATAATTACCAGGAAGGGGCTACCTTTAGTCAGCCCCTAACTGCCTCTGGCCAATCAGGCAGGGTCCCTACGTGGGAACCATGAGACTCCTCCCCAGGTCCACCCACTAGGCGGGCCAACTAATCCATTTGGGATCTGAATCTCCAGGGGAAAGCACCTTGGTTCTCTTGTGCCCATGCTATGAAGGCTGAGAAGCCTTCAGGCCATCTCATTGTTTCTGGGTGCCTGCCTGTCTGCTCTCCAGCTGTGAGCTTCCCATTGCTAGTTCTCTGCTGGACACTTAGCTAATGGGATTAACAGGCCTTTGGGAACAAAGGAGGTTTTGGCTGTATTCAATGGGCTTCCCCTCTACAATATAATAACATACTAATATAATAACATACATTCATATTTACAAATACAACACACAATGTTTCACACACATACAACCAACACATCCCACCAGCTCCCTCACATGACGCCCATTACAATGAGCCTAAACATGGAAGGGATGGGAATATGCTAAGGAATAAACTTATAATACTTTATCCCCTAGACCACAACATAACAAGTGGGCCCCAAATCTTTTCTTCCACAGCAGGAGCCATGCACTTTGTCCAAACCCAATATGGCCACTGGCTGATTCATGACAAGCCTTCCCCAAGCGGGCAGGGAACATCCAAGATTTTCCCAGCTACGCTGATAGTCATGAATCTGCTGGTTTGGTCAGGCCCTCTGTATGCTAGGCCAGTTCTTGTCTGTCGCAAGGTGCAGAGTAAAGACCTCCCCCAGTCCTTGGCCTTGCTCCCACTGTATAGAGCAAATTGCTCTTCCCATGCAACCCCCACCCAAACAGTCCAGGATCCCATCTCTCTGTTTTTTGGCAGCAGCATGGAAGTCTCTGGGGACACAGTGGGTTGCACCCATACACTCTTCTGAGGCAAAACCGTATTTTTGGGAGCCCCATAAAACAACCCCTGTCCCATAGCAGCCCCTTTCCCTCCAGCCAGTCCCCACAGCTGGGCTGGGGTCTCTAAAACAGTCTCTGGGCCTATGGGATTGCAAGGGGGCAGTCCAGTACCTCTCTCAGCAAAATCATTATTGTTGGGAGCCCAATAACACAATAACTGCAGTAAAGTACATACCGGTCTGCGCATGACTCCAGCGTCCCTGATGGAGTCCGGACTTGGATGCTCTGTTTGCTCTGGCTCCTGGAAATCTGTATCTTTGGACAGACCCTCCTGGTTTTCTTCCCCTGGGTCTGTCTGTGTTGCAGCCTGGAGAACTATGCTGTTCCCACCCAGGCTGTGCTTTGGGGCCCTCAGCTGACCCTCTTCTTCTGCTATCTTTTGCTTGGCAACTTGGGCCTCATCCTTTGTGGACTCCTGGGCCCTCTGAGCTTTGTCTGCTCCAGAGTTTGTATTGGGCTCCTGGACACTGGTCATCTCAGGCAAGTCCTCACTACATCCACAATCCTTTGGGGTGCCGCAATGCACCCATGGCTATTTCTCCCAGGCAGGCACGGCTATCCCTAGCCCTGGTGCCACTGCCTCCTCCTGTGTGAGGTCCGGTTCCCTGTAGCTAGGAACCAGTTCCTTTCCCTCCCCACAGTCTCTTAAATAGCAATCCTGACCCCCAGCTTCCATGAGCAGTTCTGGCTCATACACATTGGCTAGAACTTCTGAGGGCAGACTTAGTTCATCTGGCCCTACCTGTTGAGCAGTTACTGGGGTTTCTGCCAGGATTTGTGCTGGAAGGTAGTCCTCAGGTGAGACCTTTTCCACATCTGGTAACTCAGGCGTGACCCATTTGGAGAAACTGTGCTCGGCTAGCGTTTCTTCTGTGATTAAGTCTCTTGGGGTATCAGGGGACAAACATGGGTTATCTGACCCCACCCAGGGAACATTCCCCTGGGTCTCTAGCTCTTGGAGCTGGTGATTTGGTCCCAAGCTGACTTTACCATCCCTTCTAGGCTCTGACACAGTCTCTGCATTTTTTAGGGGAAAACAGTCTCCATTCCCAGGAGGTGGTACAGGAGCAGGGTTTACCCCTTCCTCCTCCTCCTGATCCTCTGACACCTCCCACTCAGAGAGCTCCTCTAGGCAACTCTGAGCCAGTTCTGCTTTCTGGGCCTCAGACAGCCCAGGGCACGGCCTTGTATATGTGGTCGCCTCCATTTTGCTTACCCACATGCGCTTTTTCCATATTCTCTGAAACATCTGGTCAAGCACGCAGCCCACATCTTGTGCTGTTAACTTTTCTGGAAAAAGGTGTCTGACTTCTTTAAACCGTCTTTTTGCTTCTTTGGCAATATCTTTCTCATATTGCTGCTCCATTCTTGGTCTTTCTGTAGAGTCGTCCCACCTCTGCCAGCCAATTGTCACAACCTACAATGATGATGGAATATAGAGGATCCTAGTCCTCTTATCTCCTGTAGGTTTTAGACCTAAGTTTGGGCTGACTCTAGACCTATGGACCTTCTTTGCGGATGCAAGAGCATAAGTCCCAGCTTAAGGTAGTGTGCCTGGGAAAAACCTGGCAGGGAGTCAGAAACGATCTCCTCTACCAGCATATGCCCCTGGGTCAATAATACACCTGCACACAAAGTCTTGATGAAAATTATGAACCACTTTATTTGAAAAACAACATCTTTTAAACAGGCATGCATAATTACCAGGAAGGGGCTACCTTTAGTCGGCCCCTAACTGCCTCTGGCCAATCAGGCAGGGTCCCTACGTGGGAACCATGAGACTCCTCCCCAGGTCCACCCACTAGGCGGGCCAACTAATCCATTTGGGATCTGAATCTCCAGGGGAAAGCACCTTGGTTCTCTTGTGCCCATGCTATGAAGGCTGAGAAGCCTTCAGGCCATCTCATTGTTTCTGGGTGCCTGCCTGTCTGCTCTCCAGCTGTGAGCTTCCCATTGTTAGTTCTCTGCTGGACACTTAGCTAATGGGATTAACAGGCCTTTGGGAACAAAGGAGGTTTTGGCTGTATTCAATGGGCTTCCCCTCTATAATATAATAACATACTAATATAATAACATACATTCATATTTACAAATACAACACACAATGTTTCACACACATACAACCAACACATCCCACCAGCTCCCTCACATGACACCCATTACAATGAGCCTAAACATGGAAGGGATGGGAATATGCTAAGGGATAAACGTATAATA
>CM050167.1:48086522-48096522 GCA_027410445.1 Discoglossus pictus | reverse complement strand
TAAAAGTATTAACATTTGAATGTAAAAACAATTGACCTTTAAATTATTCAGTATTAACATGCAATTTCTATCACAATAATTGTTAACTTGAATATACATTGAATGTATAGGAAGGCATACAGTAAAACTCTGCTTAAAACGTACGTAATTAAAGTAATTCATTACTGAGCACATAACCTGGCGATAAACATTAATGTAGTTAGTAATCTTAAGATAACAGACAATATTTACATTGTGACTTAAAAGGTGCTTGACCTCTTAACATCGACTTTGTAATCTGTTGAATGAAATAACTTTAAAATATATATTTTAAACTTGTAACATTAGAAACATTAACATAGTGACTTAACATTTTAACATAATTTTTACTAAAAATGCAAGGCAAGTATTTTGTGAGGCGAATCATTCATAAACAGTACTTTCATTAATTATGACTGAATTAAACAACCAATTGTTATGTATTTTGGAATGCTTTTAAAAAATGTTGGCATCTTTAATTTGTATCCTGCAAAGTTATAGTACTTCATAGTAGACAATGTTTTTAGTAAAAATACGTCCATCTTCTAATAAATCACCATTGTTTTCAATGTAAACTTTAATAGCCTGTGGATTTTTGCACCGTGACAACGCAACATACAATTGACCATGTGCAAAAACTGGTTCTTCCAAGTAAATACCCACAGATTTGAAAGTTTGACCTTGTGATTTATTAATGGTCATGGCAAATGCCATAATAATGGGAAATTGTCTTCTTTGAAGTATAAAAGGGAGACTACTTTCACTTGGTGCTAAATCTATTCTTGGTATGAAAACTCTCTCTCCTTTATGGGTCCCAGTTAAAATTTCAGCATCTATAAAATGGTCCTTTAATTGTTGAACAATTAATCTTGTGCCATTGCATAGGCCTTTTTTTGGGTTCATATTTCGCAGTAACATGATAATTGCACCTTTCTTTAGCTGCAAAATATGTGGTGGCATTCCAGAAGGAGTTAAAGAGTTAATGAATTCAGTTGAAAAGTTTGCCTGACTTTCATTGTCATCAGCAAGTACAGAATCAGCACTGTGATAATTTCTTTGTGGTGCATTAATTTTTTTTAAGATTTCATTATTGAGTATTAATGCATCTTTATTTTTACACGTCAGTATGACTTGGTTGGCAAGCTCAGAATATTGTTCGTTATTTATGCTCCCTTCAAATATAGCCGATATAATATCTTGTTGACAAATCATATGAGCTGGTATCTCTACAGTGTCGTCAGGTAAATGTAGTATTTTTTCTGTTCTTCCTTCTCCAATTTTAATAAGCCAATCATTGAAATCAGTTTGGCCTTCTGATCTCATATTTTGTTGCAGTTGAAGATGGGTAAAATGTTTCCATACTGTACTTGACTTTATACATGTTTCAATAATGTCTGTTCGATTTCCATGTACAACGACAGGTAATGTTTGTCTAAAATCGCCACCCAACAAAATTACCTTTCCACCAAATGGAAAAATATTATCCATGACTTCACGAAGCAAACGGTCAATACATTGGAGGGCATAGCATGACATCATTGTGGCCTCATCTATTATAATTAATTTACATTTCTTCAATTTCTTTGCTTGTAAGGATGTCATGCGAATATCTGACACTGAATTTTCCAAAATAGGCACTGGCAGTTTGAATCCACTATGAACAGTTCTTCCACCTTCTAATAAAAGTGCAGCAATTCCAGTAGTGGCAAACGCCATTGCTATTTGTCCTTGTGCTCGTACTGAACTCATTAATAAATTGTACAAATATGTTTTCCCTGATCCGCCAGGTCCATCAAGATAGAAATAACGCTCTGTCACCATGTCATCATCTATAGCATTTTTAATGGCATGAAATGCTTGCAATTGTAGTGTATTTAAAGTTGCAAGTCTTTCTTGTGTTCTTTCTGCTTGTAGTTGAATGTCATAGTCTTCAAAGTTAATGTCATCTATTAGACCTGGATCAGGCAAATTAAAACTTGCACAACTTAATACATGAGTTAAAAAGACTTCTTGAATTTCCATTAAGGCTTTTAAGTGTGCAATGGGTTCATTGTATCGTCGCATAAAGTCTTCAGCCATATTACTTTTAAAAGTCTCCCACAAAGCTAATGCATTTGGAGCATTTGAGAAGATACAAATAAAAGCAAATTGTTCTCTCATCTGTCGTGGCATTTGACATTGTGCTGCTTCTTCTAAACATCTTTCCCACTCTGTATCATCAGCGAGTAAGTTTCTATTTCTTGCAGTTAAATGGAAGGATTCATATACAATGTCATTAACAGTTCTTAATTGTTCAAAACTTTGTGCTCCTGGAACATTTAAAAGTAATATCCGTAAGCAAAATCGTTCAACATCTCTTGGACTGACTGTGTAAATTCGTGGAATTATTTTATTGCCTCTGGTTTTTCTTGCTCTCCATAATCCATTCACAAAAACATAGTGATATGGAATTTCAATATATAAGTATTGTGTTGCTTGAGCATCAGTGGAATTTAATGCAAACCATGCAGTTAGTGTAGTGTGACGATCTTCACTTTGGGCCAATGCATTCATTTCATTTCCAGAATGGAAATAGACTAAATGTCGTTGTGGCAAATGTACTGCTAACCTATATACTGCATGTGATCTATCATGCATTTCAAATTTTAAAAGCCGCCACATAGCTTCTGGCGCACTGACATAGCGAGCATCTACATGAGATGCAAGTTCATCATGTACTAACTCACTACTTTCAGGGTTGTCTGCACTTTTGACGACTACAGTAGCTGCATCGTAACCTTTGTAAATATATTTGTAGACATATTTAATGGATTTGATGGAAGTGCAGGCTTCTACGTTGATGTGGGCGTTGTACTTCATGAGTAAATGTGGATTGTAGGGTACTACATATCTATTGTCCACTTTTTTTCCACGAATAATGGCACTATCTCCTTCTCTTCTTTTATAAAGTGGATATCCATCACAATTTGCATATGTTTTGTCTCTATAATCTTTTGGAAAATCTTTTGAACATTGATTATTTTCCATACATGGTGATTGTGGATTAAGGTCTCCACAGGGTCCATGAATCATGCGATGAGTAACAATCTCATATAGTCTACCATATAGTTCTGGATCCGGTAGTTCTGCAACTATGACTGCATCCACTTTGTCCGAAGTATCTAATTTATCTTTCTCTTGAAGTATTATGAGAAGATGTGCATGTGGAAGGCCTCTTTTTTGAAATTCAATGGTATATACATAAGCAAGACATTTGCCAAATAACTGATTTATAGTAAAGTCACGTATTAATTCATTTAATTTTATCTTAAAAACTCTGGCTACTAAATCTGGTCGATCTGAAGCACTTTGTCCAAGAAGTAGATTTTGATTAATTTCTGGCCATTGTGGATTACATGTAAATGTCACAAATAAATCTGGTTTTCCAAATTTTGTCACAATAGCCATAGCATCATTGTATCTTTCTCTCATATTTCGAGGAGATCCTTGAAAGGAAGATGGTAAAATGATGGCTTTGCCAGCTGTCATGTCTCTGCTTGTAGCCACGTCAGCAACATAGTCCATGAGTCCACAATATTGTTCTACACGTAGTTTATCTTGTTGATATTTTATAAAGTTTAAATTATTTGCCTCAACTTGCAAATATGAATCAATAATCCATTGTTGTGTTAGTTTGCCACCACATAAAATTGGATTAAATTCATCTCTAATGGCAATTTGAGCAACTTTAAATTCAAGCATAGAAACATTATTTCGGATTCTGGCTTTAGCATTTGGGTAACTGGGAAGGGTTAATTTTGGTTGCCAACCTGCTTCTCCGTGTGGGAAAAAGATGGGATATGTCATTGGATCTAAATTTGGACTTAAGATATTAATATTAATAAATGGTTGGTCCTCATTTCTGGGATATACTCTAATGTCTCTTTGAAATGGTGGTTCTCCTTCATCATTGTGAAAGACCATTGCAACCTCATTTGATGTTGGCAAGTTATAACGACGTTTATCAGTATGTCTGTCTCTTTTAAGCACCATATTAACCTTTGGCATGGGTAATTGATGTCTTTGTGCATGAAGTAGTTGTTCATTTTCTACTTCTGCCAATTTTTTGTAAGCTTTACTGTAGGGATTGTTGTCCATAATGTTATTTAGCTCTATAAAAACACTGGGTAAGCATTTTTTATTTTCTTCCATCTGCATACGTTGGTCAACAGCTTCCATTGTATCTAGGACATATAGTTGAGCGAATTTTCTTTGCTCTCCTTCCTCTGGATGTAAATGTGAAGTCCGATGATAAATTTGTCCTTGGACTTTAAAACAGTAAGGACCATGTCCTGGTACATTAGCAGCCAATGTTGCCCCCATAGATGCAAATGATATGGCACTATTGTAGGATCTTATGTTTGTCTTAAAATTGTTGTAATTTGGAAAAGTAGGTTCAGTCATAATATTTAGTAAATAGGTTGGAAATTGTTTCCTTTGTGGAAGTTTGAACTTTCCTTTTTGACAACAACTAATAAATTGTCCATCTCGGGGTCTCTCCTGTTTAAAATAATAAGCCTCACAAAATTGACATTGAGTAGTCATGTCCCCACAACTATGAACCTCTACTGCTAAAGACTTCAGTAAAGGACAATTTGCAACGCATATTGGATGTTGACTTTGATATTCATCAGATGAAAAGTCATGAAATGTTTCAACAACAGGTTCTAAATGTTTAGTTTTTTTCGTAGATTTTCTTGGTATATGTTGGACTTGTTCGGTTGAAATTTCCTGTAAGTTTTTAGTAAGAGTTTGTAAATGCTTTTTTTTTGTAGTTGTTTTTTTTGGTCTGTCTTGACTGGTATGTTGTAAAATGTCATCTGATGTTTTAGGAACAGTTTGTAAATGCTTTATTATCTTTTTATTTTTTTTGGTTGTATCTTTCATTTTTGCAGCTGATATTCTTTTATTTGCAAGTCTTTTGCGTTCTTTTTCTCTTCGAATTTCTTTCTCCTCCGGTGTCTGCTGGGCGGCCCATCTCTCTTGTCTTTCTCTAGTTTGACGTCTTTTCTTCTCTTCTTTGGTCTCGTTATCAGCCATATTAATCTGTAAACGGAAACAAATAAATGTAATTGTGTATATTTAAATTTGTAATTCCTGTTAAAGATTATTGTGCACAATTGGTGAAATAAAAGGCAAATCATGAATGTATCATTGATATTTAGTTAAATTTATAATTCCTGTCTTCAGTGGCTCAGAATTTGGCCAATGGAATACTGCTGTAAATAAGCATGTAACATATTTATTTAAAATAATGGTTTTATTTATTAAAAACTTTGTTTGTGGATAGATATTTACGACTGCAAAACTTCTTTGCTGAAAAAAAAAGTGATGTGGTTATTGAGCTATGTATTGCATAGTAGCAATTTAAATAAAATAAGGGAGATAGTAAATTAATTATTTTATTTTTCTGTTGACACGGATGCAACTGAAAGCAGTTTCTTTAGTTTTATACTTTAGTACTTATTATAGTTTACCTTGGTTGAAGTGTGATTTAAATCCGAATGTTTGTTGGTCCTCGTTTCAAAATCGTTGTCCAATGGTGTGGTCCTCTGTTGGAAGTCCTCGTCCGATGGTGTGGTCCTGTGGCGATAGCCCCCGTCCGATATTGTGGTCCTGTGGCGATATCCCTCGTCCGATGTTGTGGTCCGTTGGTGAAAGTCCTCGTCCGATGGTCTGGTCCTGTGTTGAAATTCCTCGTCTGCTGGTCTGGTCCTGTGTTGAAATTCCTCGTCTGCTGGTCTGGTCCGAGTCCTCGTCCGATGGTCCGGTCCTGTGGAAAAAGTCCTCGTCCGATTGTCTTCACGCAGTATCTGTTGTAATGTAAAATAGAAAATGTTGTTTGAGTGAAATGTCTGTTAAATAAATTAAAAATGTATTAATTTGACTGTATTGTATGAGTTATGGTTATTTTTTTCTATCTTTGTTTTTTTTTACTTTCTGTACAATCCGACAACTTTTGTTATTCTTATTGAAGGTTCTTAGTAAGGCTTGTGGGTTGTGATATATTAAATAAGATGTGTTTATGTTATTTTTTGTACAATTCTGTTTTGTGCACACCACTTGTGGTATAGTTATTTAACCTTTATCGGGATGGTTATAGTTATTGAAATATGAAATAATATAATTAAGGTAGTTTGCTATGTGTTTGTGTTAGTTTTTGACAATCCTGTTTGGTGCGCATCACTTGTGCAAAACTTATTTCTTCTTGATTGTACAGGTTATAGGTTGTTAAACATTAAAGAAGAATGTTAATATAGTTTGCTATGAGTTTGTGTGCTTTTTTATACAATGCTATTAGGTGCACAACACTTTTGTTATTCTTATTTTTGCTTCTTTGTAAGGCTTATAGGTTGTTAAACATTTAATAAGAAATTCTGTTTTGTGTGTAGCAGTTTGTGTCTCATTGAATTGCGATTTGGCTAATTGAATCGTGCCCTAAATAAGCACATAGCATATTATTTAAAATAATTTTGTAGTCATTGCAAAACTGTATTTTTGATATTTTTTTATTAACTAAAACCTTAGTTTTAAGAAATTGTTATGTTGTTATTTAGAGCCCTATTCAATTGGGCAAATTGCAATTGAATGAGGGCCTTTGTGTGTACCATATGTTGCATAGTTTGGCCCTCATTCAATTGCATTTTTTACAATGTAATAGTACTCTAAGGCCGTAATTGAATTGCAATGTAGAAATTTGAATAGGGTTGTAAATAAGCACATCACATATATTTGTTAAAATAGAATAAGGGCCTAAAAGTGCTTATTTATGGGCCTAAAAGTGCTTAGTTATAGCCATATTTAATTGTCCAAAATAGCAATTGAATGAGGGCCTTTGGTTACTGCATTTGTTATATTGTGAGCTCCTCATTCAATTGTGTTTTGGCCAATGGAATAGAGCTCAATATCAGCACAGAGCATATTTTTTTACGGAATTTTGTATTTAGTGAACTTGTATCCAAAAGGAACGTGTTCGCAAAAGAAAAATTTCCTTTAAAAAATATGCTCTGTGCTTATATAGAGCGCTATTGAAATGGGCAAATCACATTTGAGTGAGGCCCTTGTCCATTAAAGACATATAGGTCCTCATTGAATTGCAATTTTGCCAATTGAAGAGGGCTCTATATAATCACATAACATATTTATTGAGCAAAGTTTTTAGTTATTGAAAACCTTGATTGTGGTTAGAAATTCAGTAACTAAAAAGTTCTGTATAAAAAAAATGTTATGTGCTTATATAGAGCCCTATTCAATTGAGGAAGTTGCAATTGAATAAGGCTCATGGTTATTTCTTGTTTATACTTAATACTTTACCTTGATAGAAGTTTTGAATGACAGACGGTCCCCTCCTGCCAATCTTAATCCGCCGGTCTTCTTGTAGTGTCTGTTTGAAAAAGAAAGTGAAATAGTTATTTGTATATTTATAATTTTTCATCTAGCAAAGCATGGCCTTTTGAGCATGTAATGTCTTGTTGTATCTTACCTCTTCAAATTTGTTGGTGTTCTTTAAAAGGGATTGTGCTTCACAATGCACGGTGCAAATTGTTGAGAGACGCTGTTGATGCAGAGTCTGTTTGAATATTAAAAGAAATAGAAAGATTCAGCTTTATATGATCTATTGAATTGCAGTAAATTAATTCAATTAACCTTATTTTTTGTTGGGGGCTACACACATATGTCACATACATGAAGCACATTACATAGTTTAATGTAATTATTTTGTGTACGTGTGACATATCAGTATACATGAGTCAAATTTAAATGGTTAAATTAACCTTATATTTTTTTTTTCCAACACACATAAATGTGTGTGTGTGAGATGTAACTATAGATGATACACATATATGTGCGTGTGACATATCAGTATACATGAGATATAATGTCATTTAAATGTAGTTGTTTACTGATTTTGTTGTAAGCTAATTTTGTTGCATTGGCAATACACATAAATGTGCGTGTCACATGTCACTATACATTATAGACATATATGTCGGTGTCAGATGTCACTATGAAGGGGCAATACACAGAAATGTGCGTGTCAGATGTCACTATACATTATAGACATATATGTGCGTGTCACATGTCACTATACATTATACACATATACGTGCGTGTCACATGTCACTATGAAGGGGCAATACACAGAAATGTGCGTGTCAGATGTCACTATACATTATAGACATATATGTGCGTGTCAGATGTCACTATACATTATAGACATATATGTGCGTGTCAGATGTCACTATACATAAAGCTCTGTTTAATATTAAATTATGTTTTTTTGTTGTTTTGTTAAATGAAGCGTATTTTTTTTGTGAGCCTATACACATAAATGTGCCATACATGATGACTACATAAATCCTATTTTTTTGTTTTTATTTGTTTGACCTGTCCTGATAATAAAATGTAATATATTATAGCTTACCTCTCAGTTGTAATTTGCACAATGTAAAGTAGTAAATTAGTAAAGAATTGTCTTCTCAAGTAAAAGCAGCAGTTATCTCAGAAGTCACTCCGTTCATCACCTGAGGAGAAATGTATTTTTTAGTTGGAAATAGGCAGTATTTATAAACTTGTAGAAAGTTCTGGAAAGTGAGACCGTTAGAACGCAATACGCATGCGCTATTTGCGTTCCAGCTTACAATTTGCGTTCCATCCGCCATTTTAGGCGTATTACTGTTCAAAATGGTGTTTAATATGATTGTGATACGTTCCGCATAGTATGTGTTTCATTATTGCGAGTAAGTGTAGTGTAGTTACGTCTGAAGCCTCGTTTTCGTTTTGTTCGTCGGCCATTTTTTCTCTCGCTTAGCGATGGTATTAGTGTGTAAAGTGTTTATTTTGATTTAAATGTAGGTGTAACTTGTTTTTTTGAGGTGCTGGCTGGTTCCTCTTGCTGTAGGTAAGCTTTTTATGTGTTTGTTGTGTGTCTTTGTTAAGTTTTAAATGTTTGTATGTCGGCGTGTTGCGTCCGATGTTTGCGAAGTCGTAATGTGTGGTAACGTGTCTCGTATGGTGTTTGCGTGTGTCGTATGGTGTTTGCGTGTGTAGCCTCGTTTTCGTTTTATTCGTCGGCCATTTTTTGTGTCGCTTAACAAACTATTTAGTGTCTAAACTCTTTTATTTTGAGTGCAATTAAGTTGTAAGTTGCATTTTTGAGGTCCTGGGTGCTTCCTGTTTGTGTAGCTAAGGTTTTTATGTATGTGCTGTGTGTATGTATTGTGTTTGTAATTTTGTAATGTTCGCGAGTTGCGTCCGAGTGTTGCAAGGCCGTAATGTGTGTGAACGTGTGTCGTATGTTGTTTGCGAGTGTCGTAATGTGTGTGAACGTGTGTCGTATGTTGTTTGCGAGTGTCGTAATGTGTTGCGACGTAAACTTTTTTTTGCAAGGGTCGCAGTTGCTGCAACTGAAGACCTCGCTTTGCGAGGTCCTCAGGTGCTGGCATGGAGCGCCTGCGGCGCTCCAAGCCAGCAACTGAGGCCCTCGCTTCGCGAGGGTCCTCAGTTGCTGGCAAGGAGCGCCTTCGGCGCTCCATGCCAGCAACTGAGAACCTGGCACAGTGCCCTCGCTACGCGAGCCCCGCGACTCGCTGCGCGAGCCGCGGCCCTCTCTACGCGAGGCCCGCGACTCGCTACGCGAGTCGCGGCCCTCGCTTCGCGAGGGCCGCGGGCTCGCTACGCGAGCCCGCAGCGTTAGCAACAACTCGTACGCTCACAACTATATATGTGATAGATAGATCGATAGAGATAGATAGATAGATAGATAGAGGGTCCTTCGGCGCTCCATGCCAGCAACTGAGAACCTGGCACAGTGCCCTCGCTACGCGAGCCCCGCGACTCGCTGCGCGAGCCGCGGCCCTCTCTACGCGAGGCCCGCGACTCGCTACGCGAGTCGCGGCCCTCGCTTCGCGAGGGCCGCGGGCTCGCTACGCGAGCCCGCAGC
>CM050167.1:47956522-48079022 GCA_027410445.1 Discoglossus pictus | reverse complement strand
GGAAAAGACTGTCTATATAATGTGAATCATAGGGGAGGCTCCAGCTGAAGAAACGAAACTGAGGATTTGCCTCTAGCTCAGTGCGCACAGGCTGTGCAGTCATTCTCTGGATACAAGGAGTGCTACAGACTTGTGCTGTCTGCTTTGCATCTTCTGGCTGATACAGACATGTCCTACAAAGCACCCAGCACCCCAGCAATGTCTTCTGTCAGAGTTAAGGCTCATGCGATGTGGGCCCTTGAAACCCCTATTGAGATTCGCATGTTTGACCTGCAGTTATCAGACGAAAGTGACAGTAAATATATTAATTATAACCTGCTGTTAAAAAACGTCACAGGCATATTTGAAGGGATGAAAGAAAACAAAGTCCAGATGTACTACAAAGGTGAGAAGTTTTATGAACCTCTTAGCTTCTCTCTCCCCTTCTTTCCCTCCTCCTGCATTCTTTCTCTCCCTCCTTCTTTCTCCCACCCTCTTCACTGTCTCCCCTCTCTCATCTCTATCTCCCTCTTCCTTCTCTATCCCTACCTCTTCG
This sequence comes from Discoglossus pictus, assembly GCA_027410445.1. NCBI lineage: Eukaryota > Metazoa > Chordata > Amphibia > Anura > Alytidae > Discoglossus > Discoglossus pictus. Next base: position 48,078,487 of record CM050167.1, on the reverse strand, counting down.
CTCTTCTTTCTTTTTCTCTCTCACCCTTATCACCTTTCCTTCCTTATTCTCTCTCCCACCCTGTTCTCTCTATCCCCTACATATTATTTCTCCCTCCTTCCATCTCTTCTCTCTCTGTGTGTCTTGGCTTTCTCTAACTCATTACACGAATCTCGCTAATATTGTTTTCCCTTGTATGTCTCTTTCATTCTCTCTCTCTCTCTCTCTCTCTCTCTATGCTAACTCTGTATCATTATATGTATATTCCTATAATTTATTTTGACACTATATATCTGTTTCCTTCCATCTATCTTTATCATCATTATAATTACTCCTTTTATTATTTTCTTCACAACTATTTTTCCTTATCTCTCTCCCTCTCTCATTATCTCTGCTACCTCTTTATGTATCCTTATTTTTACCTTTATTTATAAACAGCTTCCATTTTCACTTTTTCAATATACAATTGTAGATAGTGTATACAACATTAAACACTATCTGCATTAGTATCCTCCAAACAGAGCTTCTGTCTGCGTTAAAATGGAGATTATTTAAAAAAAATTGTGCGTTTTAACTAATAGTAAACGCGCGCGAGCGCAACTACAAACTATGCACGCGCATTTCAACCGAATACTTAGCGACTGCACATTCGTCATGCGTGACTTTGTGGCATATGTGCAGTCGCTAAGTATTCGGCATGTGCATTACAAACTTATTTGCTAGGACTTTTGCGCATACGCAGTCGATTTCTAATGCGCCAGTGCTCTAACTATGCATGCGCACTTGCTACGTATTTGCGCATGCACTTTTTCAACAATTTTAAAGGCGCTTCTGCACATGCGCAACCAAGTTCCCAACGCGCATGCACGAATACATAGCTACGGTTTGTCAGTGCACAACTTACCAACAGTAACACCTGTGTGCGCACTATACAAGTGGTACACACAGATTACAAACTATTATAGTGGATGCGTGCTTATTAATATTTTTAAACTTAGCGACTTGCCCGTCAAAAAATGACGGCAAAGAGATTGTAAGGCAGGTAATGGTGTTTGGTTGAGACATTAATTTTGTTGGTGTTCCGAGATGCTTCGGCGCTCATTGCGAGGCTTATTGTTGTTTTTGTGCTATGAGCATTGTTGTTTTTTTTTTTATGCTTATGAAAAACTTAATAAAATAATAAATGAATATACTTTACCTATTTTGAAGTAATATCTGCAGGAAGCATTGTGCAGAAGAGCTGGCAATCTGTTTTCATGTTCCTGCAGCATACAATGTGTCTTTTTAGTGCTGTGGAGCTGCTGTGTAAGTGTCAGCAATGTGTGCAGTGTGTAGTGTAAATAGGCTGCGTGCGCGAGGAAAATTAGTTAGGGTTGCTGTGTACTTCCGCATTGTCTAAGTTAGTGTTGTAAAATGGCGCCTTATGTGTGTTAAGCGGCTGTAGCTGATTTTGCGTCCTTGTTCTTGTACCTCGTCCGGCTTTTTCGGTAAATTCTTAGGTGTTTGGTGGTGTTTTGGGTCCTGTAGCCTCGTTTTCGTTTTTTTCGTCGGCCATTTTTTCTCTCGCTTTGGGGATTTTCGAGTGTTTAAACTCTTTTATTTCGATTTAAATTGAGGTGTAACTTAACTTTCAGAGGTCCTGGGTGCCCCCCCATGCTGTGGGTAAGCTTTATATGTGTTTGTTGTGTGTATTTATTGTGTTTTTAATGTTTTCATGTGCGGGCGGTTCGGGCGCTAAGGTCGTATTTTTGCGAGGTCGCAATGTTTATTTTTGTAAGTCCTGCGGCTCGTATTTGTGAATGCTAAGTGCGGAAAAATTTTGCGTTCGACGTGGGAGCCTCCACCTCCGCAAATGTGGCCCCTCGCTTTGCGGGGGTCCGCATTTGCGGCCCTGAAGTTTGCAGTTGCTGGCAAGGAGCGCGCAACTGTGGCCCTCGCTACGCAAGCCTGCATCGTGAGCAACAACCCGCTTGCTCACAACTATATATGTGATTCTAGTAGTTCAGCTAAACACCTGAATGAAGCTCAGAGACCACTGTAAAGCTATACATATTAAAGGTATATGGAGTTTTCATGGATTATGATAATGACAGAGGAGAATCGGTAGTGTACGAAAACATTCTCTTGCATGAAAATATCCCAACATAAACATTAATAAACTTTCCCTAAAGTTTGCAAAATGCCTTCAGTTTTCAGGCAGTTGATTTTGGGAAGCAACGTTCCTGAAAATCCAAGCTAAAGAGGCAGGTAAAACTGTGTATCTGTTCTCCTCTCATTGGCTGAGACAACGCTGCCTGGGAGGCGGCCATGATAATGACAACTGATTATCTAGCACATGATTCCTCACAGCTCTTTGGCTACAAAGCGCTGCCTACATAGGTGCCTTGAGGGTGTAGCTCACACAAGAAATGTAAAATGTACTTTGAATTACAAATATACAGATTTCCTCAATAAAATTATTTGATATGTCCAATCAGACGAACTTAAAACATATGATATCCCACAAACTTCCATATACCTTTAAGGTCATAATATCTTCCCATTAAAGTTTTGTCTTTTACAAAATGCAACATTTTAGTTACCTTTTCTGTTTTTTGAATGTATGTAAGTATTTATACAAATTTATTTGTGTCATCTTTCTTTGGGCATGGAACATCAGAGACAACATACAAATCAATTACATGCCAATATAAGTGCATTTTAGACAACCAACAAGTTACAATTCCATGCCCTGATACATACATGCACATAGGGTAAAGGATATGTATACTGTGGGTGCTACTAAAGTACCGTATATACTCGAGTATAAGCCGACCCGTGTATAAGCAGCGGCACCTATTTTACCACAAAATAATGGGAAAACGTAGTGACTCGAGTATAAGCCGAGGGTGGGAAATGTCCCTCTTGCGCCCTCTGTGCCCCCCTCTTGTGTGCCCTCTGTGCCCCTTTCTTGTGTCCCCCTCTCTCTCCCATGTGTCTCTTTCCCTCCTCTTCCTCCCCTGTGTCTCTTCCCTCCTTCCTCCCTCCCCTGTGTCTCTTCCCCCTCCCTCCCCTGTGTCTCTTCCCCTCTCTCCCTCCCCTGTGTCTCTTTCCCCCTCTCCCTCATGTCTCTTTCTCTCCCCCTCCCTTATCATCTTCCTCATCCTCCCTTCTCAACCCCCCTCCTCAACCCTCATCCTCCCTTCTCATCTTCAACCCCCCTCTGACCTCTGTGTCCCTCTTGCACCCTCTGCCCCCCCTTGTGCCCCTTTCTTGTGCCCCCCCTCTCCCTCCCCTGTGTCTCTCCCCCCTCCCTCCTCTGTGTCTCTTCCCCCTCTCCCTCCCCTCTGTCTCTTCAACCTCCCTCCCCTGTGTCTCTTCCCCCTCTTCCTTATTATCCTCATCCTCAACCCCCCTCCTTATCCTCCCTCCTCATCCTCCCTCCTCAACCCCTCTCCTCAACCCCCAACCTCAACCCCCCTCCTCATCCTCAACCCCCCTCCTCACTTTACCGCTCTCTAATTACCTCACCCTCTCCCTTTCCCCTCACTTACCTTCCATCAGCTGCTCCTCCGATCCTCTGCGCATCTTCCGGCTGTGACGTCACGTCATTAGCATATGCTGGGTCCCGACACAGCCGGAAGACGTGCCGCAAGAGGGTAAAGTGAGGAGGGGGGTTGAGGTTGAGGTGGGGGGTTGAGGATGAGGAAGGGGTTTGAGGATGATGAAGGGGGTTGAGGATGAGCAGGGGGGTTGAGGATGAGGAGGGGGTTGAGGAGGGAGGATAAGGAGGATGATAAGGGAGGGGGAGGGAAAGAGATACGAGGGAGAGGGGGAGAGGGGGAAGAGACATGGGGGTGGAGAGACACAGGGGGGAAAGAGACACAGGGTGACTCGAGTATAAGCCGAGGGGGCCTTTTTCAGCCTTAAAAAAAGGGCTGAAAAACTCAGCTTATACTCGAGTATATACGGTATATAAAATAAGGGAGCTGCTGGAAATGTAACTTTTAAAAAGATCCTGGAAAGTGGTGAAGTTCGGTATTTTTCTGACATTGTGTGTCAGTGCATTCCAATGAGAACAGAAAGAAGAAGCTCTAAATCTGTATGGAACAATGAGGAGATATTCCTGATCAGAGCAGACAATATTTGTTGGGGTGTAGCCAGGGCCAGTGGCCAGGGTTGTGGGGGTCCTTTTGTTAGGGGCTGAGGAGTGAATAGTATTGAAGATTTCTACAGATTGTTCTTAACTATTCTTAAAGGGATATGTTAGTGAGCTGGATTAAGAATGCATTTGATAGAGAAGAATTAGTGTATGAAAACATTTTTTTGCATGAAAATATCCCAAAATAAACATTAATTAGCTTACCTTGAACTTAGCAAAATTTCCTATGTTTTTTGGCATTTGCATTTTATTGTGTACACCCCTAGAAACTCCACCTAAATTAGCATAATTCAGAATCAGACTAATACATTGTATCATTCTTCACCTCAGTGGCTTCTGTCATGTGCTCAGTGCAAGAACTGCAACAGTTACTTCCTGTGCTCTGTACCAGAAAGGTCAAAATATGTATCTTGCTGTATTTCCTATGGTTACACTGCTGTATTTTGGCTCTTGTAAGCGTCCTGTGGATGTGAACAGCTGCATTTGACTTTTGTGCAAATAACTTTGAAAGTAAACTAAACTTTTCTATATAACACATGTTTTCATACACTACTAATTCCCCGCTATCAGATGCATTCATAATCGAGCTCACTTACACATCCCTTTAAGATTAAAGCTTATAACATGGGGCTCATGAGTCACTCATGTTCAGTTATCCAGGTGTGTGTAAGACCTGTGAACTCTTGGAAAGGAACTTCCAATGGCCTTCACTCAACGGTCAGGTTCTAGAGTTTGTAATCACTTGTAATGTATGTAATTCAGAACAGAACACCTAGGAATTTGCCATTGGTTCCTTTTATTGACATTGGATCCTTTCATTCCACTTTAATTTTATGTCCTGGTCCAGCACTTCCATGGATTTTGTTGTCTACCTACTTCATCCAGAGGGAAAGCTACAATTCTTGCCATGGCGGACCAGCTTTTCATCTAGAGACCCATGTCTTTAGAGACCCCCCATGGTATACAAAATTTAACCCCTAATGTGCCATGGGGGTCCTCAACGACCGCCATGACACCCTATCTAAAAATATTAACATTACACAAAAAACACTGAACATTTTCAAATAAATCATATTCTAAAAAAATCTACAAAATTAATAAAAGCTAAAGTTACAAAAAATTAAAAAAAAACTGAATTACACAAAATAAAAAATTACATTATAATAAAATTAAAAAAAAACTACAGAAAAAAAAATGATTTACAGTAAAGTAAAATAAAAAAAATAAAATAAAAAAAAAGAAATTAAATCTGTAATGAAAAAAATACACGTACCTACCCTTAATGCCCATCCAGCAAAGATCAGTCATGCCCTGGTCCTCACTCTTCTGCCCGTGTTGATAGTAGAATCACATCACCATTTCTGCTTTTTCAGTAAAAGGGACATTTGAATGGAACTATATTAGAAGGAGTGACCATATCTGCCTTTTTGCAAGATAACACATAGCATGTTGATTATAACTATAAGGATCTTCTATTATTAATTTACCGACTCTGTTGCTGTACCACACACCAGAACAGCAGTGTACATATGAATTTTAATCATAGTGAATATATATATATTTTTTTGCATGTTTTTATTTTTGGACAACATTAAAAGTTAAGTTTTAAGTATATTTTGCACTTATTCCCATATGGGATTAGGTATATACCATTGGGGAAAGAATTAGATATATGAAGGGTTGGACACGAAGGGTAAAAGTGTCCTTTTCTTTCTCTACCTTGTAGTAACGTGGTGTAAACACCAAAATAGGTCCAACCTATTATTCTAATTAATATTAGACAGAGGACTTGTGTTTTGTTCTAATAACGTTTGAAGTAGAAACACATCCTCTTCTATCTTGATTGAAGCCAGCGTGTCCTCATCTTCTTAGCCTTTGAAATGGCCCTCTTCCTAAAAAGCCAGACGCTGTATATAAAAAAAAATCCTTAACCTAACAGAGCTCCTTCTATGAGGATCTCCTCCGCCATAAATTACTTTTGCCGTGCTTAAACCCCCTGCCGATCTAATTTAAATTTTTACCACTTCCCTGTCATGGGAAGGGGTTTATATAGACAGATAGGGGGAATGAATGTATGTAGTGTTGTGTTTTAACTATACAGCACTGATGTGGCATCTACAGAGCTGACAGCTCAGTGTCTCCTGTAGCAGGTCAAACAGCCCTGGTGCGTGGTCCTCAGTTTACGGTTCTGTTTGTAGGATTTAGGATTGGAATGGATATATAACTTGGCACAAAAATAGCTGCCACAATTGCAGTGGAGCTTTTTTCTGTAGCTATGTATTGGATTGGAATGGGGTCCTTTGTGTGTACCAAACAACTGTGTCATAGACATAAAACATTTTTGGGGGATTTTTTTAAAAACTATGTTTATGAGCCCAGGAATCCATTTTGTAATTGTTACATCATTTATTCAGAGATGATTCATGCGGCTATCAGTGGAGGAAAGGCTATGGAAAGAGGGAAGAGAGAGCCTGTGTTAAGATAAATCGGAAAAAAATTAAATTGAAACCACACCTCTTTCCCCTCAATGACCCAAAAGCAGACTGCTTGCTTCAGGAAATGCAACCATATATCTCCGGAAATATATATGCCCGACTCACCCACACAATACCACGGGGCCAAGCAGACGTTATAAAAAATAAAATTCCAAATAAAAACTAGATTACTTTTTTATGTTTAATAATGCTCTTAGTTAGACTCAGAGTTTTCAAACATATTCTTTTTTTAGTGGGTCTTCATTAATACAAGAAAATATGATGTAAAGTAAAATATTGATTAATCTGACATGCTTTTTTCTGACTTTAGCGTTCCTTTCATTGAAAACATACATTCATGTAGCTGTAATGCTTTTTCCTAATCATATTATTTAAAAAAAAGTGATCTTCATACCAAACTCATACTCTTTTTTTCCCATTTTCAGACTGTGCCTCGGGTAGTGATGATCTGATTGCCTTTGATGATGATAAAGGACTTAATATAGGTTTGGAACAGATGGTGGGGCAGACTTTACAACTCTACATAAAAGGTATGTTATTTTCCCATTGTTAAAGATATTATAGAATGATTGGTCAGGCACTAGCTCAGAAGATTGGAGACAGTCCCATGATGCATTGTAGAAGGAAAGCTGGGAACTAAAAGTGAAACTGAGAGCAGAAGAGGAGATCTTTGACACGACTTGAACTTAAAAGGTGGTTTAATTTTTCCCTATATGGGCCTCATTCAATTGCGATGTGGGCAATTGAATAGGGCCCCAAAGAAGCACATAGCATATTTTCATTAAAGAAGTTTTTAGTTAGTGAAAACCTTTCTTTTGGATAGATGCTTGCTAACAAAAAACTTCTTTCAAAAATATATGTTATGTGCTTATTTAGGGCCCTATTCAATTGGGCAAATTGCAATTGAATGAGGGCCATGGTCTTTAGAATAATATAACTTGAAAATGAGCAAATATATGTATGTTTAGATATAAAGAAATACCCACAGCCTTTACATTTTTGTTTCTCATAAGTTTTTATTCCGTTTATTATTCATGTACCAGGTACATTTATTAAATGAATACAAATTGACATAAATTAAAAACACTGTTCTCCTTATTAATGGACTCTGCTGTAGTCATCCACACCAGTGGCGGAGCTAGTGAATGGAGGGCCCCAGTGCAGGAAAAATGTTGGTCCACCCAGGGATGAGGGGCAATAAATGTTTTGACCCCCTCAGGCCCCCTCCAGATCTATAGCTATATATATATATATATATATATATATATATATATATACATACATACACACATACACTATATATATATATATATATATATATATATGTACACATACATACACTATATATATATATATATATATATATTATATATGCACTATATATATATATATATATATGTATATATATATATAACTATATAGTATACTCTCGATTATCTGGTACTCAACCAACTGGGACTCTCAAGCAAACGGCATCCGCGTATTTTCGCTGTCAACCGTAAACTCTCAAGCAACTGGCATCTTTTTGCGGAATCGCCAACTTCTGTGTCCGGAATTGTTGCTGCGCCACCGGAATCTTGGATAACCAGACTGACCAAAGCACATCGGGACATTAAATGACCTTGGATTTGGAGGTATTTGGAGGTGAGTCACTATATTTTTAATCATTTAAAGTGGCAGTGTGCTTGTGGACACAGTTTGGGCATTGTACAATAGATTTTTTTTTCTAATTTTTATTATTACCATCTTAGTTAAGAGGAATGCACAGTACATGTACAGTATTTTTATGTCAATTTATTGTAAACAATCATAAAAGATCCCAAAGCAGCATTACAAAGTAAGTAACATATCATACAAAATAATAAATACTGTACTGCATACCGTTGCTAGAGGTTCTATAAAATAAACCGTGGTACATAACAAAATACTCTATGAAAATGTTGATTAATTTTAGCCCAAAGACTTAATGATTGTCCCATTTTTTTTCAATGGGGAATGTACAGTACCTATTCATTTATTTATCTACAGTATATATCTACCTACAGTATCTATTTACTGTATCTAGCTATGTATTCATCTATCTACTCTATCTATCTATCTATCTATCTATCTATCTATCAATCTATCTATGTGTATCTATCTATCTATCTATAACTTTTTGATTTGATAAGGCCAAATTGGTGACTCGTCTTAATTTTTTTTACAGAGTATCCTTTCTAAATCAACCCAAAACTGTCTTGCGACCACAAAAATGGTAAAACCGGTCCCAAATAAGCGTGAACGTGTTGTGCTGAACCTCAAGCAGAAGATGGAAATATGCCAGAGGCTTGAAAAAAGGTGAAACTTGTACAGTGCTCATGAAGGAATTTAATGTTGGTTCATCAACAATCTTTGACATTAAGGCTCAGTCTGAGAAGATAAAGGAGTTTTATGTAAAGATAGAGAGTGACAAGAGCGTGGAGAAGCGTCATACTCTTCATGCACCGAAAATGGAATTGCTTGACCAGGCCCTGTATGAATGGTTTTCGCTAAAATGGTCTGAGTGTGGTTGTATATCTGGACCCATGTTGCAGGAAAAAGCAAGAGAATTTCATCAGAGAATGAATATTGAATATTGAAGGCCAGTGGCTCACCCGATTCAAGGTTTATCATGGCATCTGAAACCTGGACTTGTCAGGTGAACAGAAATCAGCTGATTAGGAAGCTGCAGCTTCATTTCGGGATGTTTTTAGTCAATTGGTAGCAGAAAATCTCTTGACCCCCGAGCAGATTTATAATGCAGATGAGACTGGATTAATGTGGAAGTGTCTGCCCAATTCTACTTTGGCTCAGTAGCTCACGGGTTCAAGCAAAATAAAGAGCGTATAACTGTGCTGGTTTGTGCAAAGGCATCAGGAAATCATAAGCTTAAATTGTGTGTGATTGGCAAATTTGCTAAACCAAGGTGCTTCAAAGGCATAACTAACCTCCCTTTAGATTACCATGCACAAAGTTACAGTGGGATGAACGCAGACATTTTTAACAAGTGGTTTAATTGTTCGTTTGTTCCCAGTGTTAAAAAAACATTTACGAAAGAAAGGAATACGGTTAATAGTAAAGTTTTGTTGCTCCTGGATAACTGTCGGGCACATCCTCCTGCTGAACAGCTCGTTAAGAGCAACATTTTTATACGTTATCTTCCACCTAGCGTTACAAGTCTGATTGATACAGAATGTAAAAATCTTCTACAGGTGTGACTTCATGCGGAAACTCACTAATTTTGACGGGACAATTGTACAGTTTCAGAAGAAATATATTCTGAAAGATGCTATCTACACAGTCAAGTGTGCATAGGATTATGTGGCAAGTGAAACATTACAGAAATGTTGGAGAAAGTTGTTGCCAGCTGTCATGCCTGAGGAATCCTCCACCTCCGTCGACTTAGAGGAGGTTCAAATCAATTGTTCAGCTGTCAATAGCAGAGTTTATGACAAAATATGTGAGTTATTTGACTCTGCTAACAACAAAATTAATTTGTCTTGAGATGAACTGAACGACTGGTTTGCTGTGGATGAAGTTATTCCAGTCATTCATACACTAAACACAGAAGACATCACAGAAGGTGTTGTAAATTGTGGAAAAAAGAATGTTGCAGAGGAGGAAGAGAGTGATAATGACGACAGGTGTGAGGTGGAAAAAGTATCCTGGCACAGAACTACTGCAGCATTTGAAACAGTGATAGCTTTTGCAGAACAGCAACCCTTCTTCACTTCCCAGCATCTTATGCAGCTGCACCTCATGCAAAACCTGACTTTGCAGGAGAGGCGTAAGATTTCAAAGAAAGGTGATATTCGTTCATTTGTACAGAAAACTACCAGTACAACATCTTCTACAGATGAAGATCTAACACTAATCACGTCCACTACTCCTGATCGTGTTCCAGCTAAATTATCAGCAGATCCTGATGATGACTGGTTTTATGCTCCTGAAGGAGTCCTAGTCAGAGATGAAGCTGCTGGAGATCCTGATGTTATGTCTACGCTGTAAACTCTCTTTTTTAGTTTATTAAAGTTAACTGAAGTAAAAAAATTTTTTAGGTTACTGTTGTTATGTTCAGTAGTTTAATCACTGCCATTTAATACAGTATGTACTGTACTTTACACTGCATTCCAAAAAGCTACAGTATTTTTTACAGTGCAATAAAACTGTAATGATGTGAAGATGTTTTTATGTTACTGATGTTCAGTTGTTTTATCACTGCCATTCAATTCAGTATGTACTGTACACTGCATTCCAAAAAGCTACAGTATTTTTTACAGTGCAAAAAAAAAACTGTAATGATGTGAAGTTTGTCTTTATTTGCTTTAATTTGCTTTTAATTAGTGTATTTAAATCTCAAAATGTATCAATGTGTATGGTCTTGTGTGGGGTATAGGGCTAATTAGGGCTATTTGAATGGTGACTCTCAAGCAACCGGAAACTACGCGTATCCTGCTATAGGCGATCCCCACATGTGCCGGATAACGGGGAGTTTACTGTATATATATATATATATATACACACTCTATCACATATTATAGTTGTCAATCTGGGAGTCGTCGTCACGCTGTGCGAGCTCGCTTTGCAAGGGACGCAGTTCTGGCCGCAAATGCAGACCCTCACAAAGCGAGGAGCCGCATTTGTGGAGGTGGATGCTCCAACGTCGGCTGCAATGAGCCGAAGGGGCCGCATTTGCGGAGGTGGAGGCTCTACGCTGCCTCACTCCCGGTACAAAAACCCCCCCACAAAAGTGCAACTTTGTAAAAAAAAACAAGCTGCGGGACTTAGAAAAAAAAACACTGACACGTAAAGACGAAATATGGACTTACACAAAAAAAAATACGAGGTAACAAAAATACGAACTTAACGACCGAAACATGTACATCAAAAAAACGTGAAAGATAACAAAAAAACATAACATAGACATCACACACAGCACGGGGGGACAGCCAGGATGTCTGGGGGTGAGGTTGCACGCAAATTAAAGTCCATTTTAAGGAGTTTCGTCACCTGAAAATCGTCTAAGCAAGAAAAAAAAATGAATGAAAAGGAGGTTTCACAACCCAGAAGGGCAGAAAACACTGACAAGGACGTACGACTTTTAATCACGACCCGCGGAACTTAAAAAAAAAAATACGAGCTTGCAAAAATACGAAGTTAAAGGCCGAAATGCGTACATTGAAAAACAATACAAAATAAATAAAAAAATAAAAAATAAACCACACAGAGCATGGGGAGACAGTCATGACATCTGCCAGTGAGGTTGCATGCTAATTTAAGTCCAATTTAACGAGTTTAGGAAAGGCACAGTTGGGAGATTGATTACACTTTCTCCTCAGGGCAGCAACAGAACATTGTATGCTGCAGGAAAATAAAAATACATACTTAGCTCTTCAGGCTATTCATTGCTGGATATATCAATTACAAATAGGTAAAGTATATTAATTTATTAAGTAAAGTATATTCATTTATTAAGTAAATAATTAATTAATAATTATAGAAAAAAATAGACATATATATCTGTCTTTGTGATGAGAGCCGAAGGCGCTCATAGGACTAAAAGTAAACGAGAGTAGGGGCTTGCCATGAGCGCCAAAGGCGCTCAGCGCGAGGGTCGCAATGAACGCCGAAGCTTTACGTTGTGTGTCAAACAGCATTGCCATGGCTTTACATTTTTTTGTCCCGTGCAAGTCGGGCAAGTTGCATATATATATATATATATTTATATATATATATATATTTATATATATATATATATATATATATATATATATATATCTTATGTAAATTAGAAAGGGGTAGAAACTAGTTGATTGCTTAACAGCCTAATAAGAAAAAAAGAAAAAAATAGTAACTTTACTAAACCAAAGCATTGTAGAATGACGTTGCTTAAAAAAGGGGGAAGGACAAATATAGAGTAAGACCCCTAAATAGTATATGGCTTCAAAAACAGGATAGAATGAAATATATAACAGTAAGTAGGAAGAAAACAAAAAAAATGAGATCTGAGTTCCCCAAAGGAGAGCGAGTATTGAGATAATACTAGCCTAATAGATTTAGAATGGGGTAATCCTCATATATAATTATATATATGAGTATATATAATCACAAAATCATTGGAAGCACCCCTTGGGTTAAAACCATCATAAAAAACACACATGTAAGTGGTGCAAAGGTATAACTGAGACTCCTAATGTGTAGGTGCCTATCAATGACACTGTGGCACAGTGACTTCACTTAGGCAGTATTAAATCATATCCCCTGCGATGTGCATCATGTATACACCACCCGCGGGTAGATTACCCTTATCGGGACCACAAGCAGAGACCGTCCAACCTCAAACGCATCCAAGGCACCTGGAGACACAAACTGTCAGGCTTCAGAAGGTCAACTGGACTCAACGAGCCCACCTTGCAACATATGCTTTACAGTGCACCCACCCGACTGGGTTTCGCCAGATCGGCTTTGTCCTCTTGTGCTCTTTGATAGCTATGTAGATAAAAAAGATAGAAATAGAGTACCATACATAGTCTCTGGAATATTGTACACTGTTGTGTAGGGTGATGCTCCTCAATTTCCCTTGATGTACAAATTCAGTGTTTAGTTGTGCATAGTACAAAGGATATAATTATGAGGTTCACTATGCAATGTTGTCACTGCTATGCAGTAAGAACTACTTTATATCAAAGATGTTCCATGAAGTCCTTTTGAAGAAAATTTTTTATATTCGACAATGCCATTAGCATTATACAAAACACACCATAGTAATGGTCACTTAATATTCACACAGAACCCTTTTTCCCCCTCTAATTATTGTCCACTGTGAGGCATCTCTTGCTCTCTGTTTTTAAGTTCAGGCAGGCAAACATAATTTCAGCATTGGTGTGCACTGTTGTAAAAATAGATCTTTTTACTCAAGTTATCCGATCTTGCATTGCTTAATAATTTGAGTGATTTTGTGAGTAGATTAAGGATATAAGCTCACAATTAGAAAAGTGAAAAGCAAAAAAGACTGCGCTACTTAGCTTTGCTGCTGAGCTGATGATAACAAACCAGCGACTCCAGGCAGTGTATGGGCTTTCTAGGAGGATTAAATTACCACTGCCGGTCAGGACCTCACAGCTCAGCTGTTGCGATGGCTTGGATCCCAATCTTTCTCTCAAGCGGTGCCTAGAGATTCGGCTGCGCCTGCGCAGGTGTTACCTCCGGTCGTCCGCTCCAGTGCGTCCTTGTCGGCACTCTCCCACCTCCAAACGCTGAAAAAAGAGCCTTCCGGGGAAACACTCCTCCTGCCTGCTCAGCAATGCCTCCCAATCCTCTCCTCTATCACATATATAGTTGTGAGTAAGCGGGTTGTTGCTAACGCCAAGCGAGGGACGCAGTTGCTGGCAAGGAGCGCCTTTGGTGGCTCTCACGTCGACCGCAGAATTTAAGGACTTACCGTCCACAAATACGAGCCCCGCATCTTCACTATATTACCGCCCGAACCCTGCCCACATGAAAACATTAAACACACAATAAATACACACAATTAACACATAAAAAGCTTACCCACAGCAAGGGGGGGGGGCACCCTGGGCACCCTGGACCTCTGCCAGTGAAGTTCAACCTCAATTTAACTCAAAAATAAACAGTTTACACACAAGAAAATCCCACGAGCGAAAAAATGGCTGCCAAAAGAAACGAAAACAAGGCTACAGGACCCTAAACACGCAAAGCACCACGAAACACATACGGATTTTCCCACAAAGCCGTACGAGGTCCAAGATACCCTATTAACAAGGACGCTAAATCATCCACAGCCACGTACCACATACACATTAGCCGCCATTTTACAACACAATGCGGAAGTACACAGCTACCCTAACGGATTTTCCTCACGCATGCAGCCTATTTACACTACACACTGCACACATTGATGACACATACACATCAGCTCCACGACAGTGCAAACCGACATTGTATACTGCAGCAGCATCAAAGCAAATTGTCAGCTCTTCAACCCAATGCTTCCAGGTAAAGTATATTAATTTATTAATTATTTCATTACCATCCAAAAAACCACTGCCAACGCTGCTCATAGCACACAAACAAACAACAGCCTTGCAATGAGGCCGAAGTATCTCGGAACACCAACAAAATGAATGTCTCAACCAAATACCATTACCTGCCTTACAATCTTATTGCCGTCATTTTTTGACGGGCAAGTCTCTAGTACATATATAATTTCCTGCGTCTTCCAATGCTTCAACTGCTTGCCTTGCTATGCGAGGCTCGCAGGCAATGAGCGCCTTCGGCTCTCATCGCCTGTGCTGCGAGTTTTAATGGCTCAACTGAGCAACTGCTCGCCATGCTACGTGAGGCTCACAGGCAATGAGCGCCTTTGGCGCTCATCGCCTAAGTGCTGCGAGTTTTAATGCCTCAACGAGGCTTGCAGGCGATAAGCCTAAGTCATGCGCAACTGCTAGCCTTGCTACGCGAGGCTCGCAGGCAATGAGTGCCTTTGGCACTCATCACCTAAGTCGTACGCAACAGAGCAAAGCGTGACGACATCTCACAGTTTGACAATTATAATATGTGATATATACTCATATATATAATTATATATGAGGATTACCCCATTCTAAATCTATATATGGCTAGTATTTGGGGAACTCAGATCTCTGTTTTTTGTTTTCTCCCTATTTACTGTTATATATTTCATTCTATCCTGTTTTTGTAGAGGTCTCACTCTATCATTGTTCTATAATCCTTTGGTTTAATAAAGTTGCTAGTTTTTTTTTCTATATTATATATACACAATATATATTATATATACACAGTATATATCACTATAATAGTTGTCAGTTGGCAAACGTTGGTTACGTTTGCGGGTTTGCCATGTTTTGCGAGCCTCGCGAGGTGAGCCACAGACTGTGCGGCCCGTAGGGCAGGCCTGCAGGACAGCCTGCAGTGAGGGTTACAATCTTCCTCCTCCCTCCTAACCCCCTTGGCCTGCAGGACTTTGGCGCTCAGGCCCGCAGGAGTGAGGGACGCAATCCTGCTCCTTCCTAAAACCCTTGTCCCGCAGGGAGGGACGCAATCCACCTCCTCCCTCCTAACCCCCTTGGCCCACAGGACAGTGAGGCCCGCAATCCTCCTCCTCCTCCCTTTAGCGCATCTTCTTGCTGTGACCATACCGGCATATGCTGATGACGTCACATGCGCGTCTCGTCATTAACATATGCCAGTTGCAGACATAGGTAGAAAATGCGCTGCAGCAGCAGGAGATCACCTGATCAAGGTAAGAAGAGAGGAGAGAGGGAATAGGGAGGTTTGTGGAGAGGGGGGAAGGAGGGAGGATAAGGGGGAAAGGAAGGAGGGAGGATAAGGGGGAAAGGGAGGAGGAGGATGAGACACAAGGGAGAGGAGGGAAAAAGGACACACAAGGGAGGGAGAGGTGCTGGAAAACAAGACATATGGGAGGGAGAGGTGGGGAAAACAAGACACAAGGGAGGGAGAGGTGGGGAAAAAGGAGATACAAGGGAGGGAGAGGTGGGGAAAAAGGACACACAAGGGAGGGAGAGGTAGGGGGAAGGAGACACAAAGGAGGGAGATGTGGGGAAAAGGAGACACAAGGGAGGGAGAGGTGAGGGAAAAGGAGACACAAGGGAGGGAGAGGTGGGGAAAAAGGAGACACAAGGGAGGGAGAGGTGGGGGAAAGGAGACACAAGGGAGGAAGAGTAGGGGGAAAAGGAGACACGAAAGAGGCAGAGTAGGGAGAAAAGTAGACACAAGGGAGGCAGAGTCAGGGGAAAAGGAGACACAAGGGAGGGAGAGGTGGGGGGGAAATTAGACACAAGGGAGGGAGAGGCGGAAAGGGATACAAGGGAGGCAGAGGAGGGGGCAAATGAAATACAAGGGAGGACGCAGATGAGTGCCGAAGGTGCTCACATTGGGTGGAAAACACTCATATCCCATCTTCCCCTTCTCCCTATCCCCCCTTTCTCTTACTGTATGTTATGGACAGATGATCAGAGGCTGTGCGGCCAGAGCATCATTAGGCTGGAGCAGGATATCCTATGTGTGTGTCAAGGGGTGGGGAAAAAGGTAAGAGGGGACAGCACTGGGCCCCCTTTGGAGCAGGGGGCCCCGATGCAACCACACCTCCTTCCATGTCTGAGTAGTGACGGAGCTATGAATGGAGAGCCCTGATGCAAAACATTTTTTTTATTGGGGCACTCCATTCACTAGCTCCGCCATTGACATTGGACTTTTCTCACTATATATTATTACATTTATATATAATATATAATATATGTAATATATAAAGAGAATATATATATATATATATATATATATATATATATATATATAATATATATATATATATAATATTTATAGAATGCATATATACTGTGTATATATATATATATATATTTACATATATATATATATATATAAAGTGGATATAAAAAGTCTACACACCCCTGGTAAAATTTCAGGTTTCTGTGCTGTAAAAAAATGAGACAAAGATAAATCATTTCAGAACTTTTTCCACCTTTAATGTGACCTATAAACTGTACAACTCAACTGAAAAACAAACTAAAATATTTTAGGTGGAGGAAAGAAAAAAAGAAAAGAAAAATAATGTGGTTGCATATGTCTGCACACCCTCTTATAACTGGGGATGTAGCTGTGTTCAGAATTAAGCAATCACATTCCAAATCGTGTTAAATAGGAGTCAGCATACACCTGCCATCATTTAAAGTGCCTCTTATTAACCCTAAATTAAGTTCAGCTGCTCTAGTTGGTATTTCCTGAAATTTTCTTAGTCACATCCCACAGCAAAAGCCATGGTCCACAGAGAGCTTCCAAAGCATCAGAGGGATCTCATTGTTAAAAGGTATCAGTCAGGAGAAGGGTACAAAAGTTTTTCCAAGGCATTAGATATACCATGGAACACAGTGAAGACAGTCATCATCAAGTGGAGAAAATATGGCACAACAGTGACATTACCAAGAACTGGAGCTCCCTCCAAAATTGATGAAAAGACGAGAAGAAAACTGGTCTGGGGGCTACCAAGAGGCCTACAGCAACATTAAAGGAGCTGCAGGAATATCTGGCAAGTACTGGCTGTGTGGTACATGTGACAACAATCTCCCATATTCTTTATATGTCTGGGCTATGGGGTAGAGTGGCAAGATGAAAGCCTTTTTATTATGAAGAAAAACATCCAAGCCTGGCTACATTTTGCAAAAACACATCTGAAGTCTCCCAAAAGCATGTGGGAAAAGGTGTTATGGTCTGATGAAACCAAGGTTGAACTTTTTGGCCATAATTCCAAAAGATATGTTTGGAGCAAAAACAACACTGCACATCTCCAAAAGAACACCATACCCACAGTGAAGCATGGTGGTGGCAGCATCATGCTTTGGGGCTGTTTTTCTTCAGCTGGAACTGGGGCCTTAGTTAAGATAGAGGGAATTATGAACAGTTCCAAATACCAGTCAATATTGGCACAAAACCTTCAGGCTTCTGCTAAAAAGCTGAACATGAAGAGGAACTTCATCTTTCAGCATGATAACGACCCAAAGCATACATCCAAAATCAACAAAGGAATGGCTTCACCAGAAGAAGATTAAAGTTTTGGAATGGCCCAGTCAGAGCCCAGACCTGAATCCGATTGAAAATCTGTGGGGTGATCTGAAGAGGGCTGTGCACAGGAGATGCCCTCGCAACCTGACAAACTTGGAGTGTTTTTGCAAACAAGAGTGGGCAAATCTTGCCAAGTCAAAATGTGCCATGCTTATAGACTCATACCCAAAAAGACTGAGTGCTGTAATAAAATCAAAAGGTGTTTCAACAAAGTATTAGTTTAAGGGTGTGCATACTTATGCAACCATATTATTTTATTTTTATATTTTTTCTTCCCTCTACTTAAAAGATTTCAGTTTGTTTTTCAATTGAGTTGTACAATTTATAGGTCACATTAAAGGTGGAAAAAGTTCTGAAATGATTTATCTATGTCTCATTTTTTTACAGCACAGAAACCTGACATTTTAACAGGGGTGTGTAGACTTTTTATATCCACTGTATATATATATATATAAATATTAATAGTACATTTGTGTTCACATTTGAATGTCTAAAACAAGTTAAAAAAAAAACTTGCTTCCTGCTCAGAATTCCGAGAAATACAGTTATTACGCTGCATTCTGGGAAGCTGAGCAGAGACAAGCAAATGTACCCACAAATGCTTTGTACTTCAATCCATAACTATATGAAACATGGCTTCCTTTAAGCTTATGCCCGCTGCATTACAGAGCTTTTTGCAAAGCCAAGGTTGGTATATACACAGGCTGGGAATCCTACCCACGGACAGTTGTTTCAAGGTTACTGGCCATCATCAGAATGGAGCAGGATGTAAGCTTGTGTTGTGGAGCTTGTGAGTAGGTAGTTCACCTCAACAATCATTTAATATATGGTGGGCAAAAGAGTATGTATATATGTATAAATGTGTGCGAGATAGCAGGGCAGTAGAAATGGAGGACCAGGGCTGGCAAACTGCCTGCACTGCCTCCCCCTCCCACTAGCTTCTTCCATTTACTCCTCAGAGCCCTTTAACTCTACTCAGTTTTTTTGTGTGACACATGTGATCATGATTTGTGTTTGTGTAACATATGCTTGCTGCCATTACTTTGAAAAATATAAGTAATTGTTTGTCCATTATTATGGACCACTGTGAAATGTATTTAATAAAAAAGGCCCCTATGCGAATCCTTTCAAAATCATTTATGAGTACCGCAGCAGCACAAAAAATTCTACCTTGCTATGTTAATCACCCACTCCTAAAACCAAACTCCATTACCTGCCTTACAATCTTATTGCCGTCATTTTTTGACGGGCAAGTCGCTAGTACATATATAATTTCCTGCGTCTTCCCAAAAAAAAATGGCGCCCGAAAAAAACATAAGAATTCTGAAACAGAATTCTGAAAGCAATGCCAGGCACGCGGGACAATGCAGGATTTATAAAATACACAACGGCAAAAACAGGAACACCAATAACGCCAAGCACTCAGGACTTTGAAAATAAAACCAACTGCAGTCAGCGCGCACCACGCAAAGCCGCTCATTGCTGGGCTTGCGCAAGGCCAGTACAGTAGATGGGAGGAGAGAATAGCAATGAGCGCCAAAGGCGCTAATTGTGATTTACATGATGAGCACTGAAGGTGATCATTGCGGAGCACGAAAGTTGTCGGTTCACAAGGCCTGCAATGAGCGGCAAAGTTAAGCTCCAAAGGCACTCATTGCGAGCCACGCGATGAGCGCCGAAGGTGATCATTGCAAGCACGAAAGTTGTTGGTTGACAAGGCCTGCAATGAGAGGCAAAGCTGTTCCTAACGGGGCTTGCGATGAGCGCCGAAGGCGTTCATCGCAAGGCCCGTACAGTAGATGGAGGGAAAGGCTCGCGATGAGCACTGAAGGCACTCAGTGTGGGGCTCGCGATGAGCCCCGAAGGTACACCATTCACAGCCTTACAATTTTATTCCCGTGATTTTTGACAGGCAAGTAGCTAGTACCTTATATTGAGTCATTCTATACACATACAGATTTTTTTTTATTTTAAAAAACGTTTGGTTTCCACACCCCCAGAGCTGCTTACATAGGCACAGTGCACCTACCAATGGAAACAATGCATTTTGGCTTGTTTTTTTAACCATATTCTAACCTTCAATCCAACAGCAGAAACAATGCAAAAAGCTACAGCAGCACTGGGGATTTGTGTCATTCAAGGGAGGAGAGAGGTGTGATTTTGGGAACTAAGCCTACAAATCCCATGATTATTTCCTGCAGTCTGTTGCACTGCCTCTGATTGGCCAAAACTAATTATGAATGTTATGCTAATTTTAACTCTCAAAATCAACTGCTAGTAAACTCAAGAAATTTAGCAAACTTTAGGGAAAGTTTAATAATGTTTATTTTGGTATTTTTCATGCAAAAAAATGTTTTCATACACTACTGATTCTCTTCTATCAGTTGCAACCATATTCCATGAAACGTAAATATGCCTTTAAGGCCATGTTCATTTGGAGGTTACAGAGAAAAGTTTTGAGCATCAAGGAGTCATTTTGTCGTACATGGTGGTAGCTCTGAGGTTCCCTAGAAGTCATTGAGCCCCATGCAACTGCAAGCCCATAATTACATGGAACCCGACATTTTGGCTGCAAGTTCCAAATATTTTACATATAGCCCGCAATTACAGGTTCACAGCCTCCACACGCAAACCATGAACCCGTACGTAGCATTTCAGGGCATGATAATGATCAATTAAGCAAGCCTGTAAGTCCCTTTTTAGACAGAGCCAATAGTAAATGAGATTGTCGTCAGTAAAATAAAGTTTAAACGACAATTTATTAGTGTTTAGAAGTATGATTTGCAATCCAGAAATGTTGAAATCTATCAAAATCAACAAAGCAACTGTTATTGTATATGCAGGTTCCATGATATGTATTAACACATTGATTGCTGGGATCGATATAACACGGAAATAAAAAAAAAAAATGTTGCGAGCTTGAGACTTGTGTTTATTTGCTTTTGTAGTGTTGCGAACAGGTGTTTAACCCTTGTGCGGGTCCGATCTAGTACTCATAGAATTTTTTGATACATTTGCCATTTACGGATCTGAATGTAATTGCGGGCTTGTTAAATTGTTGCAATTGAATATCGATTCGTGTTTTTAGCACTTGTAACATTTACTGGCTTGGAACATCAAAAGAGGAGATAGGATTTTTGACCATCTGCAATGCTTTTGAGCCTGTAAATCGCAAATCAATTGTGGGTGGCTAAAAGAAGCCAAATGAATACCATAACATTTACAGGCTTCATTACGGGCACCTGTAATTGCGATTTGGTCAATTGAATGAGGCCCTTTGTAAGTAACTGAGGTTCCTTTAACATGTTTAGGCCTCACTAAGACTTTTACTGCTGAAGTGGTTTTGGGAGAGGTAGATGATTTAGAAGCACTAACAGCAACAGAGTACATACAGGACTGATCACGGGAAATTCCAAACACGCTGTCCTACGTACAGTAAGTCCTGTATGTGATACAAGGTAGAGCAGGCATGGGGACCCGTTTGCTTTATTAAACCCTCAAGGGCAGAAATCGCATTAGATTTTCAGCATATATTGCCTGATTACATTGTCACTGTATGATTTAATCATGTTGCTTTTTGCTGACAAAGGGATATAATTTAAAATTCAGCCTAACAGCAGTCACTAAAAGCTAGACTTGACCAGTACAGATATGCTATCAATCTCTGTTTTGGAAATTGCAGAAGTAGCCCACACATGTGGCGATTATAGAATATCAGATTTTCTTTGTAATTCTTTGTACTTGTACTTTGTAAGTCTTGATTTGATATCATTAACCTCACATATTTTACTTTGACTCTTTCTTAATTTTCTCCAATGCCTGGGCAGAGAAGAAAATACTACCTTGGCATGGCTATAGTTCTGATGACTATGATTGGTAAGTTTTTAGTATGTTGGATATTTACAAAATACACAAACATTAATTAACAACATTATGTGACATCTTTTCTCACTAAGGAGACTGTATAACTGCATGTTTTATAAGCTCAAGTTCATTTTCTTTATTTTTTAAACTGACCTTTAATACTTTATATTCATACATGTACTTTGTATTACCCTAATGTAATGTTCCATTAATTTAAGCAATAAAGATAAGTATCAACATTTTTTAATTTTATTGTGATGAAAAAAAACTTTTGTGAGAAGGTTTACATTTTTTTTCACCATCTTTGAGCTTTACCCATAAGAGTCCTATCAGATGGGAGCAAGTGGGCATAATCGCCCCCTACCATGGGCATTACCCCTCTGTACCACTAGCTCCAGTATAACTGCTCCCAGATGCCCAGTTTTTTCTATGCTCTGACAGTCGCTACATGCTCTCTCCTAACATACCGCACCTAGTGAAAGTAACAATGTTGTGAGGTCCACTCTATCTTATGGCAGCAGAATGAACTCTCTATAAAACCTGTTTTGTGCGCACAAATGTAGTTTGGGAAAACATCTAGATCAGAAAGGACTGTGGGGTGAAGAGATCACATATAATAGTTGTGGATCTTACGAATGTTGGTCACGCAATGTTAAATATTGCGGGCCTGGCTCATTGCAGGCCGTGCAATGAGCACCACAGGCGCTCATCGTGAGGGCCGCACGACTTAGGCTGCAATGAGCGCCAAATTTCTTTGAATGGAAAGTACATCATTTTCTGATTTCATTACCTTGCACAACTTAGTGTCATCAGCAAAAATGGAAACAATACTTTCCAGGCCAACATCAAAGTCATTAACAAATATGTTAAAAAGGAAAGGACCTAATACTGAACCCTGAGGAACCCCACTTACCACATTAGTCCAATCGGAGTATGTTGCATTTACCACAACCCTTTGCTTCCCGTCTTTTAGCCAGCTCTTAATCCATGAGAAGATATTTACTGCAATTCCTGTATCCCTTAGTTTGCTCAATTGTATCCCATGTGGCACTGTATCAAAAACCTTTGCAAAATCCAAAAATACTACATCCACTGAGTTGCCCTGATCCATGTTCCTACTAACCTCCTCATAGAAACTAATTAGGTTTGTTTGACATGACCTATTCCTCATAAATCAATGTTGACTCCTACTTATAATCTTGTTTAAATAGACATATTCTTGTATGCTATCCCTTATTAACCCTTCTAAACGCTTTCCCGCTACAGAAGTGAGACTTACAGGTCTATGGATTTGCTCTTGCTCCCTTCTTAAATATGGGTATCACCTCTGCCTTTCTCCAGTCATCTGGTAGCGACCCAGTATTGAGCGAATCTTGAAAAATTGGTATAATGGTTTGGCTATTACGGAACCCAGTTTCCTCAGTACCCTTGGATGTATTACATCAGGACCCGGGGCTTTATTAACATTTATTTTTTCCAACCTCTTTTGGATTACTTCCTGCGTTAATCAGTTATTTGGTGAAAGTAGTGTAGCCCCATTACGTTGCAGTGACCTAACCACTGGTATCTCCCTTGTGTATACTGAAGAAAATAATCTATTTAGCTTATCTGCCTTTTCCTCGTCACTAATTATCAGATGGCCTGTGTCACATTGTAATGTTTCAGTAGCTTCCTTCCTGGCCTTTTTCCCATTAATATATTTAAAAAATATTTTAGGGTTAGTCTTACTCTCCTCTGCAACTAACTTCTGATTTTCTATTTTAGCCAGTCTTATAGCCCTTTTGCAAGCCTTGTTGATTTCCTTGTACTTACGTAAAGCAATCTCTGTCCCCTCTTTTTTTGTATAATTTAATTGCCTGTTTTTACTCCTCATTTTCATCTTTAAGTCATTGTTAAGTCACATTGGATGTTATTTACTCGTCTTACTTTTATTCCCACATGGTATATAGTGATAAGTATGTATATTTAGTAAGGATTTGAACGTTGTCCATTCATGTTCAGTATTTTTACCTGTCAGATCTCTGTCCCAGTATATACTTTGTATTGCTGCCCTTAGACTGTTAATATCTGCCCTTTTAAAATTAAGAGTTTTCGTTGGCCGTTTACAGATTTGTTTTTTTAATTCAATCTCAAATGAGACTGTGTTGTGATCACTGTTTCCTAAAGGTTGCCCTATTTCAACATTTGATACTATATCAATATTATTTGTGATGACTAAATCCAAGATAGCCTAATTTCTAGTAGGTTCTTGTATAACCTGGGCCAGATAATGATCTCTGAGTGTACTCAAGAACCTTCTCCCTTTAGCTGAACTGCTGGTTTCATTCATTCAGTTTATTTTAGGGTAATTAAAATCTCCCATTATTAGTACTTGCCCATGCCTAGCTGCATTTCCTATCTGTAACAATAATTCTATTTCCTCACTTTCAGCTATATTTGGGGGTTTACAGCACACACCTACTAATATTCTTTTGGAATGTGCTGCTCTGCTATTTAACTCTACCCACAAACATTCAACATTACTGCTAGTTCCACCATAAATATCTTCTCTGACTACAAGCGTAACTTCAGGCTTAAAATACAGATACATCCCTTCTCTTCTTTTACCATTGCCCCTATCTTTCATAAATATGGTATAACCATGCAGATTAACAGTCCAGTCATGAGATTCATCCCACCATGTTTCAGTAATGCCTATTAAGTTTCTCACAAAAGATAAGCTTTTATTTTTA
The DNA here is from genome assembly GCA_027410445.1 of Discoglossus pictus. Classification (NCBI taxonomy): domain Eukaryota; kingdom Metazoa; phylum Chordata; class Amphibia; order Anura; family Alytidae; genus Discoglossus; species Discoglossus pictus. Next base: position 48,053,621 of record CM050167.1, on the reverse strand, counting down.
TCACAATATATTGAAAAGTTGTTTATACTACTCTTTCACATTGAGTAGCCATATTTATAAAGTCCCAGCTTTTCTGTTGTGCTCAGCATTTGATGAATTATATACTAATGAATACTGTCTGTTTTTGTCAGCTTATTTAATTTATAACCAAACATAAACAAGTTTAATACATCAGCCCTCCTAGGGCAGACCCCTTGTTTATCTTTACATTGTGATGCAAGCTGCCATGTTTCACTTGTTTATCATATTTCTGGATCATATAATCTCTGCCTAATCACCAATTTCTCAAAGATTGTTTAATTCACTGTTCTCCAATCCCAGCCGTCGAGAATTGGTATCTCACTGGATTTTCAGGATATCTGTATGTCTGTCTGATTCAGTCCTCTTGATCTCCTTAAAATATGGTGTAGCCGTACTCATTAAGGGCAGTTTTTGTTCTTTAAAACACATATCCTTTGATTTCCTGCTTAAGGGGAAGTTTCACCAAAACACAAGTTGCTCTTATATAAAAGAGTTCACTAATAGCAGTTCTAATATATATTAAAATGTTAGCACTTGCTCTTTATTGCTACAAGACATCTGTATATGAGGGTGTTGAGAGCTGCTGAGGAAAACAGAACATGGATGTAACTTTCACTGCTTTGAACTCAGCTGCAGTCTGATTGGCTCTTGAACTTTTGACCCAATCAGATCACACAGCTCGTTGTCTGTGACAAAAATACATTTTTACAATGGCAGCTTCCATTGTCCACAGACATGGAGGATAAACCGGCAAACTAGGCAATTTTCATAATGTTACACAGATTCTCTAAAGGGCAAGGTAGAACTTGCCCTTTAATAAATTGCAGTAGCAACTGACTGAATATCATACATTTTGTTTTTAATTTCGATGTCTAAATTTGATTTAGCTCACCTTTTATTTATTCTCAATTTCCTTCAATAGAGCAGAAGAGAAGAGAAGTCCTTGAGATGATTACAGTGATTGGTAATTTTTTTTTATAATTTGGATATTTACAATATGAACACAATTTACCCTTTAAGGTCTTCCTTAAAATAATTTCCTCGTAGTTGTAAATTGAGCCAATACAGTGTTGCCTGATTTCAGTGGTTGTAGATTCAGGCTGTCCTCAAGTAAATTAGGGATAAAAATAGGGGTAGGGAATAAGTTGGGACAAGTGGAGTTACTTGTACCACAAAAGGCACCATATGTACTGTGCACCATTAGTTAGAGGGTGGAAAATGTGTTTACATTTAAAAAAATTGATCAAGCCTTGACTATATTAGCATTTCAGTTTAGCATTTGAAGCCACGCACAATAATCTGCATAAATAATAAAGTGGGATTCTATAACTGTTACACATTCTAATATACATTAACTCTATATTTAAAAAAAAATGAGTGTTAGTGTAGTTGTAAGTGTTCTGTCTTAAAGAATTTTTTTCATTGGTAAGTCATAGCTTTGATTCCCCTGCCTACCACATGTTTTTTTGTTGAACTAATGCACTTAGTTATTTATATATCAATCATAAATGTGTTAATAACATGTAGTTGTCGTAATTGCAAGAGTTTGTCACACAATGTTAAAAATTACAAACTTGCACATGTGCAATGAGCGCCGAAGATGGGCACTCATCGCACGAAAATGTCATAGAGAGAAAAAAAATGGCGGCCGTAAAGACGTCATTATTTTTAAAGCCCACGAATCGGAAGTCAGACCCCTACAGCACAGAGCAGGGAGAGTAAGGAGAAAGACACAGGGGAGGGAGAGGGTGAAAGGAGACACAGGGGAGGGAGTGGGGGGAAAGAGACACAGAGGAGGAAGATAAGGGGAAACAAATCACAGGGCAGGGAGAGGGAACGAAAAGACAGCGGGAGGGAGAGAGCGGGAAAAGAGACACAGGGGTGAGAGAGTGGGGAGAGGTTTGCAACGAGCACCGAAGGCGCTCATTGCGGACCATCCGATGAGCACCAAAGGCGCTCATTGCGAGGCTCAAAGGTTGCAAGTTGGATAGTGCCTGCAATGAGCCGTTCATTGCAGGTCACGCGATGAGCGGGAAGGCGCTCATCACGAGACCTGTAAAGTAGAGGGGGAAGAGGCTCGCAATGAGCGACAAAGGCACTTATTGCGAGGCCTGCTATGACGGTAAAGATGATAAACTAGGGGGGGGGGGCGGAGGAGAGGCTTGCACTGTGTGGCAAACAGCATTGCCAGGCTTAACATTTTATTTCCGCCATTTTTGACGTGCAAGTCGCTAGTAATATAATAAAAAGAACAAGTGTTAGACATTGGATTACAACAAATGAAAAGATTTGATGAAACAACATACTTACTACTACACCAACGCACTCTGCTTTAAAAAGTAAGTATAAAAGTTAAACTAATTTCATTACTTGAACTATATAAATTGAATAATTACTGTATGTGAGCTAGTTAATTTTTTCAAATAACTAGTCCCATTATTATTCCAATAATTATCTTAAAATCAGCACAAGAGCAACACAGTTACCTCATATTAACATATGCGTTATTATATAACCTAAAGCACATACTTCATCACCACAGACTGCAACCTACTGTGCTGTCTGGTGCGACACTTGTTGCTAGAATATAATTAAGTAGTTCCAAATCACTTAGCTACTGGGTAATTCAAAGCCTCTATATCTTATTCTAATTGATATTCATTATATCCCACATGCTTGTTACTCATTCAGGGAGAGGAAACCCACTGAAATAGCCTGACTTCTTTTGATCATATCTCCCTCAATTTTCAAAAGTAAGGCACTTTTTGCACATGCCTTTTCACTATAAAATGGTGCAGAGCACATATAGCTACTCTTTTGGCTCTTAAAGTGATGTTAAAATATAAAATATTTCACCTTCCTATGTTTTCTATGGGGCCAATTTATAAAGTGGAGACGTTTTTTTTTTAGAGTGAAACATTCCTGAAGCAATCAGGATTGTTTGAGCCGTATTATTGCAAATGAGGGGCTTCTCAATACTAATTAGGTGCGTGCATGTGCTAATTTGTATCACAGTCTGTCCCTGTGGTAGCCAAAATAATACCCCCAATGTTATGGAGTTAGATCCCCTCCACCACCCTTATCAAGTAATCTGAGATGCAGGTTAGCATTCTAAGATGCACATTAGCATATAGTAACTGCATACATAATTCTGAATATCTCAGGATATTTTTAAAGACAGTTTTTAATGTTCTTTGTGATAAAACCAACTTCCCGTTGGGGTGACAGTCTCCCTTTAACTCTATTTGGTAAACAGCTTCTATGGAAAACATCTAATGTGGGAATATTTAACCCCACTTTTTTAACCCAATTATTGCCATTTTGTGTCATATTTTTTCCCTCACAGAGATTCATCTCTCAATGCTGAAGCTCCAACCACAAGAATCATGTCTACAGGGATAAGATTATATAGTAGTGCCACTTGGGGAATTGTATGTTTTATAACTTCCATGGCAATTTAGTTATTTTTAATAATGCTCTTTAATGCTTTCTATGCATACATGTACTTCATAAGTCCCTTTAAAACTACACTCTATTAGTTCAAGTTTCATAGTTTTAAACAGTTAAGAAAAGTATAAACAACTTTCCACTTTATTGTGTTGAAAATATTGATCCTTGCTGGTTTTCCTCATGTTTGTAGCCCCTCTTATCTTTTTCAAACTCTGGCAAAGTCTGCAGCACACAGTGGATATAAAAAGTCTACAAACCCCTGTTAAAATGTCAGGTTTCTGTGCTGTAAAAAAATGAGACAAAGATAAATCATTTCAGAACTTTTTCCACCTTTAATGTGACCTATAAACTGTACAACTTAATTGAAAAACAAACTGAAATCTTTTAGGTAGAGGGAAGAAGAAAAAATAATAATAATGTGGTTGCATAAGTCTGCACACCCTCTTATAACTGGGGATGTAGCTGTGTTCAGAATTTAGCAATCACATTCTAAATTGTGTTAAATAGGAGTCAGCATACACCTGCCATCATTTAAAGTGCCTCTGATTAACCCCAAATAAAGTTCAGCTGCTCTAATTGGTCTTTCCTGAAATGTTCTTAGTCGCATCCCACAGCAAAAGCCATGGTCCACAAAGAGCTTCCAAAGCATCAGAGGGATCTCATTGTTAAAAGGTGTCAGTCAGGAGAAGGGTACAAAAGAATTTCCAAGGCATTAGATATACCATGGAACACAGTGAAGACAGTCATCATCAAGTGGAGAAAATATGGCACAACAGTGACATTACCAAGTACTGGAGCTCTCTCCAAAACTGATGAAAAGACGAGAAGAAAACTGGTCTGGGAGGCTGCCAAGAGGCCTACAGCAACATTAAAGGAGCTGCAGGAATATCTGGAAAGTACTGGCTGTGTGGTACATGTGACAACAATCTCCTGTATTCTTCATATGTCTGGGCTATGGGGTAGAGTGGCAAGACGAAAGCCTTTTCTTACAAAGAAAAATATCCAAGCCAGGCTACATTTTGCAAAAACACATCTGAAGTCTCCCAATAGCATGTGGGAAAATGCGTTATGGTCTAAAGAAACCAAGGTTGAACTTTTTGGCCATAATTCCACAAGATATGTTTTGCGCAAAAACAACACTGCACATCACCAAAAGAATACCATACCCACAGTGAAGCATGGTGGTGGCAGCATCATGCTTTGGGGCTGTTTTTCTTCAGCTGGAACTGGGGCCTTAGTTAAGATAGAGGGAATTATGAACAGTTCCAAATACCAGTCAATATTGCCACAAAACCTTCAGGCATCTGCTAGAAAGCTGAACATAAAGAGAAACTTCATCTTTCAGCATGACAACGGCCCAAAGCATACATCCAAATCAACAAAGGAATGGCTTCACCAGAAGAAGATTAAAGTTTTGGAAAGGCGATCTGTAGAGGGCTGTGCACAGGAGATGCCCACGCAATCTGACAGATTTGGAGTGTTTTTGCAAAGAAGAGTGGGCAAATCTTGCCAAGTCAAAATGTGCCATGCTGATAGACTCATACCCAAAAAGACTGAGTGCTGTAATAAAACCAAAAGGTGCTTCAACAAAGTATTAATTTAAGGGTGTGCATACTTATGCAACCATATTATTTTATTTTTATATTTTTTCTTCCCTCTACCTAAAATATTTCAGTTTGTTTTTCAATTGAGTTGTACAGTTTATAGGTCACATTAAAGGTGGAAAAAGTTCTGAAATGATTTATCTTTGTCTCATTTTTTTACAGCACAGACACCTGACATTTTAACAGGGGTGTTATATCCACTGTACTTCCATTCAACTGCCGCACTGCTGCACAGCTTTAGTGGCAGAGTGAGAGGAAATGTGCACAGTCTACCACAGATTGAAAAAGGTAGGAGGAGCTTCAGTATTCTTTAAAATAAATTGAAAATGATTAACAGAATATGTGGTATTTTGTTTTTTTAGTGCCGGATATTCTCTGAAAACTAATAATTTTCAATTTTGTTACAGGTGATTACTAATACCTAGATGATCTGAAGGAACCTGCTTACCTTTGGTTGCATGAAGAATATTGCGTTGTTAAAAATTTACACTTGCCATCAGCATGGCATAGATAACTTTTAGTTTTTATTAGCTGCTTTTGAGTCCTGCTGCCCTTGTACTGACCATGGTTATAAAATAAAGTGATATTAATGAGAACTGTCTTTGTGTATCTTTTTTTACTTTGTATTGAACCTTGCGTTCAGTGATATTCTTTCCTTGATATGCTCTATATAGTTTCAGAAGTACTAATAGCTTTATCCCCCAAAAAAGTTTGTATAAAATCTACATTTTAAGAATGTTAATCACCTGTAAAAGTGTCAAGTTCTTTTTTGTTATGTTAAGATTTGTGACTGTGTGATAAAGGGCACCTTTGTCAAGTTTTTATGCCAGCTATAATTTTTTTTTTCATTTTCCTAAACTGTAGAAACATGCTTATTTTTTTCTATGCAACCATAATGTTTAGATTCAACTTCAAACATCAAATTTGGCATGCTTTGAGCTCATATTGTTAATCAACTTTGCTTGGTTTGCTTTACCACATCGAAGTTAAGCAGGGCTAAATGCCCCAGAATGCTTTGTGTCCATTTCTTACTAAAACACACCAGCGTATAAAAACAGTCCTATGAAAATTAAACAAACACACAGGGTTAAGATTTCCAGGCGTTCTGTCGGAGCTCTTCAGAAGTGATAAAGTTATAAAAGTACCAAAACACCCATGTAACTTTATTCATAGAGAAAGAAACATAGGCAAATAATAACCAAAACAACGGAACTACCCTGCCTTTTCTATAAACCTGAAAGTTTGGCTTAATTAAACCTCTGGTGGGGCAGAATTTACACCTGAGATGCAGAGACTATAGGGATCCAGCTAAATGTTGCCAAGGCTGGGTCAGAAGATAATGGTATGGACTGTTGGCAGAATTCTGATCTTAGGGATTCTAAAAGTAACAAGGATGCCTTCATGCAGTCAGTTGACTGGAAAGAAGAACTGGTCCCTATCTTTAGGAGGCTGAGCCTTGCCCAGTTAGAGGCATGGGGACAGGGCCAAACCACAGCAGTGCCAGGCCAAGGGAAAGATCTGGGGGAAAGCTACCCTACTCCTAGAGTCAGATAAGAACCAAATGAGCACTGGGCCCTACCAATGGACTGTAAACATAGTGGGGAGGTTCCTTGCATGACCATTGTCCAGGAGCCATCCACAGACCATGGGGAAGACCCAAGGAGTGGAGACCCCAGACACGGCTATAAGGAGGAGTACAGACTGACAGATGCGGCAGGTAAAGTCCTTAGTGGAACAATTGTCCCAGAAGAATATTTTCCCCAGAGGAGGGGGAAGGAAGGGCTATTGGCCCTGGCTTTTGGGAGGAGGCATAGTTATAACCCCTGATGAACAGTCACTTGAGCTAGCTATTCCCCTGGAACCACCAGAATTGGGTAAGCCAGAAAGCCCAATAGATCACCCAGGACTCAAACAATTGACAGGGATAGGAACAAACAGGCGCAGGGGAAGATTGGTGGCCATTTGTCCCCTAGGCCCAGGGACTGGTAGGGTGAGGCAACAGGATTGCTCCAGATTGGTTCACCACTGGCTTGGCCAGTTTGCCTGGATTGCCACAGAGGGTACCCCAGAGTGTGGTTTGTCACCTGGCCTCCCTACATTGACTCCCTTGTAGCTGCCCAAAGACACTGTTTGTGTGGCTTTAACACTGGAAAGGAGGGGCCACTGGCCAGGCTTGTTGGGAGGGGGGTTGGCTACTGAACCACAACAGCTTATGGCACAACTGCCTATTAATCCGCCATGGATGACACCAAAGAATGTCACTAGCCAATGTTGCAACTCCAGCATCCCAGTTCATTCAGGAGAAAGCTCAGGCCTGACAAAGGGAAACTTGTGCTTTTCAACTTTACCCATGGGACAGAGTACTGCTCCAAAATCAGCAGGACAGGAGGTCTCCCTAGCCTGGAAGGAAAGGGATTTGCTGGGGAAGGATCCTCCAAATTCTTTACTGGACCTACAAGCCTGGATGTACTGTTTCCCCTGGACTACATTGGACAAAAATTAGATGGTGGAATCTTGGCTTCCTAGCCAATCGGTTTTTCAAAATTCAGTCCTCCAGGGCAGTGGTCTTATAAGTCTCCTCCGGGGCTTGGGAAGTTCACTGGGAAGGAGGGAGTATTCACCCTGGACAAAGGGAGGCGGGGTGCCCAGAGAGCCACTGAGGCTATCACTTGGATGGACTGTAATGCAAAGACCGGTAACCACCTATATAGATTGAAAGGTATCTGATAGGATAAACTTCCCAGGAAAGGGGAAGAAATTGTTTAGTGACTGTAATATTACCAGCAATTATGCATATGGCCAAGGAGCATTACATTGTTGCATTGTGATTAGGTATTATTGTTGTTTGGGTTATATGTTGCCTGTACATTGTGATCTTGTATCTTAGTTGGGAATAAAGTAGATATATTATTTTTTCATTTATTAGGTACTTGTACCTCACAACGAATAAAACATTAAAAACAAGGATGGGAAGGGTGCAATAAAAACAAAGCCTTCCATGAGGCCTAAAATAGGCCCAAGTTTGTAGGATAAACAATATCTCAATGTCTAGTATCAATTAAATATGAGGTTAGGGTTTGCTACTGTTCTAATATGGCGCTCAAGATAGCCAATATATATAACACAGGTCAATTGATATGAAAAAGAGGAACACTCTTAAAAGGGATTCTTTAAGTATGAGAAAAACAATCTTGTTTCAAAGGGTTTTGGGGCTATTATGATGGAAAGAGCACGAAGTAACAGAGCAAAGTAACCAGCGTCTATGTGCGTGCCACTGTGGACCGCATAGGACGCTTCCGACTGACGCGTTTCGACATCACGAGGGACGTCTTTAGTATTGAGTCAGTATATTCTGAAAGGGAGTCATTGAAGACTAATTTCTCTTCCCACCAACCCAATAATAAGTTGGCTGCTTTAGATGTGGCAGATGCAAATACTGTAGTTACATTATACCCACAAAATTGTTTGAACACCCAACAACCAAGGTTAAATATGAAATCAGTGATTTTTTTAACTGCTGTTCCACAGGTGTAGTATATGTAGCAGTTTGCGTTTGTCAAAAGATCTATGTTGGTAAAACTAACCGCCAACTAAGACATAGGATAGGGGAACATGTTTTAAGTTTTTTATGTCAGACTTTACCATAAAAATCAGAGTAAAGTTTTATCCTTTTTTGCCATTGACAAAGTCACTATGAGTCAAAGACAGGGAGATATCGACCGGAAACTCCTTCAATGTGAGGCTCAGTGGATTTATAAACTAAAGGCCCTCTCTCCTCTTGGTCTGAATGAGGGTTTTAACTTTACGGCCTTTATCTAGAAATTGGGCCCTGTCTTGATAAAGATTAAATTTGGAAAGAGCTATAATCTAATCCAAATATTCTGAGATAACAATGACATCACTTGGAAGTCAGGAATAAAAATCTTTATCAGGATGCAGATATGAAAAGAAGCCAAAATGTATAATTCATGTTAATGATAAGCACTACACAACACCAGATAATAATATTATCTTTTATTTTTATTGGATTCACAACATTATTATTGAGAGCTTTTTTGTTTCTCTCTTATTAATATTCAGTTTATATATACTTTTTTTCACTTATCACTTTTACCACTCTGCACATTTTAGCAGACATCTTATATAACAAACACATTTATTATATTATAGGACCTCTTTACTCTGTATTTTTATTGTCAGGTCCTTTCTGTATAAGTTATTTATCAACTTATTTGTTGATTACACTACCATTTTTTATATATGATTACCTATCATTCTTGGATTTATATTGGAGAGCCTTTCCTCATTTAGCCTTTTGTTATATCAGAGGGGTGGCTATTGTTACCTTTAGTCCTTTTGCCATTAGTGTTTTTTAACACGTTTATCTTTTATTCTGATTTGCTTATTCCCCATTTACTTTATATATATATATATATATATATATATATATATCTTTACATTATTCCAATTTGTCCTCTCTTTCTTGCAGTTAACTTGTTCTAACATTGCTTATGGTTGCCGTAGCAACCGTTGTGTATAAAAACCTCACGCAGACGCTACTCCTATGTTTGTCCTTTGAGAAAGACGTTGAAACGCGTCAGGCGGAAACGTCCTATGCGGTCCACAGTGGCACGCACATAGACGCTGGTTACTTTGCGCTCTTTCCATCATAATAGCCCCAAAACCCCTCGAAACGAGATTGTTTTTCTCATACTTAAAGAATCCCTTTTAAGAGTGTTCCTCTTTTTCATATCAATTGATATAGCATCTCATGCTGTGAATTTCTATAGATATTAACTACACTAAGTGTGCCCTAACCATTGTGTATGGTAATGATAAGGGTTCAGAGGTAATCACCTAACTTTAGAATAATAGTGGAAATTATGAAAAATGATGGATTTATATAGAGGGATAATAGGTTGTTTACCTGTGTTATATATAGGCTATCTTGAGTGACATATTAGAACAGTAGCAAACCCTAACCTCATTTTTAATTGATACTAGACATTGAGATATTGTTTATCCTACAAACTTGGGCGCATTTTAGGCCTCATGGAAGGCTTTGTTTTTATTGCACCCTTCCCATCCTTGTTTTTAATGTTTTATTCGTCGTTGTGAGGTACAAGTACCTAATAAATGAAAAAATAATATATCTACTTTATTCCCAACATTGTTTCATAAGAATTATGGTATACCATTATTAGAGTGAAAAACTCCTGGGATTTGGAAAAATCCTTTTTATTTAAAAAACTTGTATCTTAGTTATAATATGTTATAGAGGGAAAATGTGACATAGAACAGAATATATGTGGAAATGGTAAAAATGCTCTGCACAGAAATGTAACTGCAGAACATTGCATCTGCACACATACAGGCCTTGATTCAAGGCCAAGGACTGCTCCTTAGGAGTCCTGAGCAAACACTTGAGATTAACATCAAGGTTGTTAACCCTAGCTAGGCACAGACCCCTGTCATGTAGTTTAGACATCTGGTGAGCTTTATCTCAAGAGCTCTATAGCAACCAAGGTTGCATGCGGATGTGGTGATTTCATACGCATACACAAATGTATAATAAGGTGTGGTATTGAAGAGGAGTATAAATATGTTGGTTCTATGATTCAATAAACGATTGGTTCTAGTTTCACATATACACAGTGTGAGGTTGTTTGCATCTTGAATTGGGAAGTGGTCTTGCCATAGGCCACTAGTAACCTGTATCCAGTATTCTGTGCATGTGCCTTTTGGCGTTGTCCTCTTCAGAGGCCATCTTTTTTTGTTCCACAGAGAACAATAACTACACAATGTTGCTGGGGTAGTTTTGAACTAGGTTCATATCAAGCCCCCTTGAAGAAGCAGATTGTGAGATCGTTGATCTAGGCATTTTTTTAGTCAGCAGCGAGATCACTCACGCGGCTACCGTGCTCATACTTGGATATTATCTATTTTCTATGTTCTGTGGTGGTTCTCACTATTTTTCTTTTCTGAGTGTTATCCCTAACCTTCTTCAAATTAATGATGTAAGCACAAGCTACACTTTGGTTCTTTGAGGCACAGTCCACACTTTGGTAATTATAGGCACAGGCAGCACTTTGATTCTTTAAGATACAGACTTCTCTTAAAAGGCAATAACAATGCTACTCCACAGCACTAAACTATATTTAATTTCCTGAGACACAGGATGCGAGGCATCCCGAGAGCGTCAAGTTCCAAGCAAATTTTTCCTCTGCAAGACATGTCGTGTTCCGAACAAGATGAGAACCAGAGCCTACAAGAATTGAGGTACCACTGTATTAGCACAGAAAAAAACAATAGCAGCCTCTAAACACATATGGAACTCATTCACATTTGGAAATATTGTGTCTATAAAACCAATATCTTAGATAATATTTGCTGCACACCTAATTATTATTTCAGAAGACCTCTCTATCAGCCTTACATACTTTCATCTGCACAGGTTCATGGAAGCATGAGAAAATATCCAACTATAACAGTGTACAGTACTAAATGACACAATACTAATAAGGCACCAGGGCAAAAGTAAATATAAATCTTTAATTAACTATTCCATGCAATCATTTTTTTTTTAAGTGAGCACCCATTTTCTTGTTTTTTTAGTAGTTTTCACAAGAGAGAGAGGCTTTGTAGGCTAATATTTTCATTGGATACAGTGCCTTGCAAAAGTATGCACCCCCTTGGCATTTTCGTGTTTTGTTGCCTCACAACCTGGAATTTACATGGATTGTTTGAGGAGTTGCATCATTTAATTTACAAAACATGCCCACAACTTTGAAGATGTTTTTATTTTATTGTGACGCAAACAACACATAGGACAAAATAACAGAAAAAGTCAATGTGCATAACTATTCACCCCCTAAAGTCAATACTTTGTAGAGCCACCTTTTGCGGCAATCACAGCTCCAAGTCGCTTTGGATAAGTCTCTATGAGTGTTGCCACATCTTACCACTGGGATTTTTGCTCATTCCTCCTTGCAAAACTGCTCCAGCACCTTCAAGTTGGATGGTTTGCGCTTGTGAACAGCAATCTTTAAGTCTGACCACAGATTTTCTATTGGATTGAGTTCTGGGCTTTGGCTACGACATTCCAACACATTTACATGTTTCCCCTTAAACCACTCAAGTATTGCTTTAGCAGTGTTTGGGGTCATTGTCCTGCTGGAAGGTGAACCTCCGTCCTAGCTTCAAATCACGCACAGAGCAGTACAGGTTTTGCTGAAGAATATCCCTGTATTTAGCACCATCCATCTTTCCCTCAACTCTGACCAGTTTCCCAGTCCCGGCTGCTGAAAGACATACCTACAGCATGATGCTGCCACCACGTTTTACTGTGGGGATGGTGTTCTTTGGGTGATGTGTTGGGTTTGCGCCAGAGCTAGTGTTTTCTTTGATAGACGAAAAGTTCAATTTTAGTTTCATCAGGCCAGAGCACCTTCCTCTGTACATTTTGGCAGTCTCCCACATGCCTTTTCGCAAACTCAAAACATGCGGTTTTGTTTTTTGCGGAAAGTAATGGCATATTTCTGGCCACTCTGCCATAAAGCCTAACTTTATGGAGCGTATGGCTTATTGTCATCCTATGTTCAGATGCTCCAGTCTCTGCTGTGGAACTCTGCAGCTCCTCTAGGGTTACCTTAGGTCTCTGTGCTGCCTGATTAATGCCCTCCTTGCCCGGTCCGTGAGTTTTGGTGGGCGGCCGTCTCTTGGCAGGTTTGCTGTTGTGCCATGTTCTTTCCATTTGGTTATGATAGATTTGATGGTGCTCCATGGGATCATCAAAGATTTTTTTTTTTTTTTTATAACCTAACCCTGACTTGTACTTCTCAACAACATTTTCCCTTACTTGTTTGGAGAGTTCCTTGGTCTTCATTGCAGTGTTTGGATAGTGGTGCCTCTTGCTTAGGTGTTGAAGCCTCTGGGGCCTTTAAAAAAAAAAAAAAGGTATGTATATGAAATGACAGATTATGTGACACTTAGATTGCACACAGGTGCACATCATTTCACTAATTATGTGACTTCTGAAGGTAATTGGTTGCACCAGAGCTTTTTATGGGCTTCATAAGAAAGGGGGTGAATACATGCGCACATGCCAATTTTCTGTTTTCTATTTCTAAAAAAATACTATATGTATATATTTTTCTCATTTCACTTCCCCAACTTAGAAGATTGTGTTCGGATCCATCACATAAAATTCAAAAACTGACAAATTCTGATGGATGGGAGGAGGTAAACACGACAAGCACCTAGGAGGTAAGCAAAAGGGAATTCAAACCGTAATAATTAATAGTAACTATGTAATTAAGCAACTTTCATTATACTAGATGCAACTTATACTTTTAAAAGGGGCAATGCTTGTTTTGTCATTATATTGTCCCTTAATTAAACTATACTGTATGCCTACTACCAGTGGTCTTTTAACAAGTTGCTTTAAAAATAAATACAAAACAAAAAAATCAAGTTTTAGCCCCAAGCTTGGATGCCTCTCTCAATGGGATAAATGAGGTGGGAGTGCCTGTGGCTGGGAAGCAGTTTTGAATGTTACGTCTCAAAAGGATGGAGGCAACAAACCTACAATTTGATAATTCAAGGTCAAACCAATGTCAACATACACACGAAGAAAGAAAAAAAAAATGTAACGTTACATTATCCACATTTATTTTTATTAACATTTTAATTTGTTAGAGGCATAATTCAGGTAGAGTGTTTTTTTTGTATCTGAATTTCCTATGAAATATAAACAATTTTAAATTAAGCTGAAAACAAGAATTTTCAAAAACTTAAACACATTTTCTCAAACCGTGAGAAGCCTGCTTTCCTGAAATAGTTATTGCTGCAGGTTTAACCCTATAAATACTGGAATCAATGTATTCATGTATCTTATGTTAATTATTTAACATATATTGAGGAATAACATATTACTGCTGCAGTGGTAATAACGTATCATGGTATACCATCAACACCTTATGATGAGAAGATAAAAGATTCGGAAGAAACAAAGAATGTTGACAAATCTAAATTAATAAACGTTGAAGTGAACCTTTAAAAAGGAACAGCAGTCACATAAATGTATGCTCTTTTTGAAGATATAAAAATTGGAAAAAGCCAAACTATTTTTAGGAAATGTAAAAGTACAAATAACAACTATACACATGGTCATCTCCATTGTTGCCTTATAAGACTGCCTGATCTCTGAACCTACCTTTCTTGACACATTAGAAACGATACCACCTCCATAAGGTGTACAATAACAAATCTCTATTATTTATTTATTAATAAGATAATGAAATGTGTCTTGTAGTGCAGTAAGGAAGATTGGAATTAGAAACTCAACTAACAGTCTGTCACAATGGCACATCTATGGTTAACCAATGAGGTTTAGCTTGTTTATTTAGTAAGGGATTTACAATAAAATGAATATTGGGGGGGGGGGGGGGGGGGGGGGCTGGCGAGTTGATGTAGCTTTTAAAACTTTACACTTAATCTAAGCATGGCATATTTCATGCAATATCCTTGTTTCCACCACCTGATAGGTGACCAGGGGTGAAAAAGGATCTGCCCACACGGATGTCCAAATGTTTGCAACTGGTTTGTCAGCAATAGCCACTGCAGGGGATTTGGCATATAAGCAATGTTTCAAAGATAATAGCTAAAGATTCATGTAAGGCTAGTTATCCTAATCTGATCCTACATAACCCTCTGAATATATAGAGTAATAGAAACATACATCTGCTGAAATCTAAAACAAAAAAATCTTAAATGTTAAGTTTAGGACAGCTTAACTGAATTTATTTTCTTCAACTAATTTAAAATGTATTGCATGAGCACTGCAGTGGTTCTTTGACTGAATAGTTGTTTTTATTTTTTTATTTTATTTTTTACATTTCTAAAAATGTTGCGTTTGTTATGTAGTTTAGTTGTTTAAAAGACCATATATTCATTTTGGAACTTCTCGGTCACTGTTATTAAATAAAACATTCTCTTTTCTATATGAAATGAATATTTGGAGTGAAAAAGACAACACTATATACTTCAATAATTGTCCTCAAAGTCATCATCAGTCTGAAAGAGTACAGAATGAGTGATGTGCTTAGGTGATAGTTTAGCAACACTGGATCCAAGAACAGTGTCTCCGTGGTCTGTTACACATACAGCTGTGCCACAGGATATCACATATCGGTCGTCTGCACATCTACTCAATTCAATTGACATTTTATTCGGGTGACATGTTGCAGGAAAGTTCTTGCTACATGTGGTCTCATCGCTACTAATTTTAGCCTGGTCTGCTGCAGTGTTGGGAGACTTGGATTCTTGAACTCTATTATTAACCTCCCGATTTTGTGACTTCTTGTTGGATTCCATAGATAATCCTGGTGAGTTTGCCATCCAATTGTCCTCTGAACAGGAAATGTTGTCTTCACCAATTTCCTCAGAAGGGGAGGGAGACAGGAACTTTCCCCATTTAGACTCTGTGCATTTTGATTTTGTTGAAATAGGTGATGCGTGTTGAGCACCCTTATCCTCAGGTTTGACATGGAAAGAAGCCTCAAGATCCTCTCTATTTGCAGAAGTCCAGTCCTATAACCCACAATGCATATAAAGAAGTTTATTAAAGACATGTTTAACCAATATAAAATCAACACAGTCCTTGATGGCTAGTAGTACAAGAGGATGGTGGGATATTTAGGTCGATCAGTAGCTCCAGCAATTTTATTTACTTTTGTGTGTTATCATGAAGTTCTGGACATGATTTGGTTAAACCTGCACATTGAATCTAGCACACTGTAGAGCCAGGCTTCACTAGCTAATAATCCTGAAACATTTCACCAGTGTCTCAAAGAAAACGCTCAGCCTCCAAAACAGCCAAGACGGCACTCAACTTGAAAAAGCACATGACAAAAAGGTTAAGAATTTTATAGAAAATGTTGAAGATAAATAATGTTGTCAGTTAGTCTAATACAACAGCAACTGATTATAGGTATGATGGTCTCCATTTTAATAAATAATAATAATAATAATAATAATAAAGTATCACATCAACCTCCTCTACAATAGAAAAATGGCTGTGTTCGAGGAACACATTTTGTGTCAACAGGGGTTCGGTGAGAAAATGACTCTAAATTCCTATAGGATGGATGATCTTTAAATGGTTCCTGAAAAGATAAATGTAACAGAAACCCATCACTGTTATTATACCAAGGACATTATACCAGGCCAGGGAAGGGTTAACTGGACTATACGAGGCCCAAGGGTTAATCTTGGCTTTCCATCATCTTTGTTTAGAAATGGAAGTCTGCAAGGGACAGAAAGAGCTAACCCAATTATCCATCTGCTTTGTTTGTAAAAGCTCTATTGTGTAGGGAACCAGTCGGCTCCAGTGATGATGTGTTAATTATCAACTGGATTATAATCTTAAGTCTTTGTATGGCCAAAGGTGGGAGTATTCCATTGTCCCTGTGGAGTCTCTCACCCCCATTCTGACTGTATATATATGTGTGTAAAAGAATTAAAAGTTATTCCTGTTCTGAAAATCCACTGTGTGTATCGTCCATTGTGGAGAGAGGGGCTTGTGGGACCGGGCTGCGCTTTACTTGGCTATCTTTGTTATTTATTAGCGGAGATATTGACCTCTGATGTCACAGCTCCGTTACAAAAAATAAAGTCCCAAGTTTGAGTGCATATGGAAAGATATTTGGAAGACATTTTCAGGTACATGTTGTTGGGGGATGAGGTTTACATGGAAGCCATTTTAGAGTTAACAGAGTTCCATTAACATATTTTTACAGTACATTATGAAAATCCTGGCAAATTCTAGCTTTTGTAGAATTATCAGTTTTGGTTTTATTTGTGAATGTCAAATAAATGCATGCTGCTTTGCACTTCAACCAAGTATTAAAATTCTATTTTAAAAATCCAGTGAGGTTTTCATTAAAGCAGAAACAAGATGCTACATAAAGAAAGATTCCTATATGGTCAAGTACAAGCTTATGTTTTGACAAGTGCAGATTGCTTTTAATTAGCTGGAGGTGTGTTAGGTACAAGCTTGCCAAGATAAACCAGTCTAACCATTTATGATGGTCTCCCAATCATAGTTGCTCCCACCCCTTGTTGACCTCATAATGGATGGATGCAAGCAGCAAAACAGAATGCTTGAATGTAAGTTTAATACTGAATATTGTTTTTATAAATGAAAAAGGAGTTTATTAAAAGATCAATGTCTAATTAAAATATCTAATTCCGGTTATAAAATACTGTGCACTGGGGGAAGGTCCTGGGACCTGCAACTGCCTCATAAGCCTACAACCAGAGGCTTTCATCTGGGGAAAGTGAGAAACCCAGAGGGACCCTGACAGAAGCTAACCTGGCAACAACCCCCAGGGAAAATGTGAGTACAGAGGGACTGGGGGAGAAGGAGGCTGGGTGGCAGCCATTTTCCCTACTCCACTGGGACAGGCACATAAGCCCATGCAAATACTCACTTGGGCACAACATAAAATAACACCATCTCCATATAGTCCCAGCAGCACACAGAATATAACTGCAGGAACTCTAACTTTTTGGCAAGAATCCCCTCCATTTGCAACAATTATTGGATAACTACAACCTACCAGCTAATGCTTACGCAGGACTTTTTGCTACTTTCCCACAAACAGCACCAAAGGGACTCAGTTCAATAAACCTGCAGGCCTAGAAGAAGTGTGCCCACCTCTTTCAGAAAAGATTGCAACTGCTGTAACACCAGCCTTGATGAGAGAACCGTCTATAACCTTACTATAAAGCATATTATTGTCCCCAAAGAGAATTTCAAACAAAGCAAAAGTTTGTCTAAGATGCTTTTGCGCTCAGAAGCAGATCCCTGACTCTGAACTCTCAGCAAGCAGACACTGACCCCAGGTGGACAATAGAGAAATTACACATTGACCCACAGAAGTGTATAGGTCTGACAGTGTATGACTACAAGCCTGAGGGGAGGTGAAGCAACACAACAGACCGTCTACACTCCTCACCAAGACCCCCTCTTTACAAAACAGAATCACCATAATCTGAGATGTAAGAGTTCCTAAAAGCCCACCTCAAAGGGACACTGACATAAGGAAAAGTGACGATAACATACGCCATAGGATATGGCTGGAGTGGCCACTCGCAAGAGCACTAAGAGTAAACAATCTTATTACGCTCCAAAGGTCTCTCCACCTTCTAAGCAAAAGGACCAAGGGTCAGTAAAAACTCCCATCCCAACAGCCATGGAACACTCAGCCCCAAGCACCAAGAGCGATATTCAGGATCTGAAAGACCTGATATTATCATTCCACGAAGAAGTCAAAGCTGAGATCCAAAAGGTGGCAGCTGACCTATCAGCCGAAATAATAAAAGTGGACTCCAAGACGGTTACACTAGAGGTAAAATATAATGACCTCAAAGAGGCACACAGCAAGCTGGAAGCTGAGAGAGGAACAACTATCTCAGCAGTCTGTTCAAGAGGACCTAGAGAATCGCTCAAGGAGGCAAAACGGCAGACTACGTAATGTCCCGGAGTCGGTGACAGATCTCCATCTATATTTGCTGGAGCTGTGTGAACTCCTCCTACCAGACATGAACTCTGAACAATACTGTCTAGACCGGGTGCACAGAGCACTGGGTGGCCGGTCCACGATGCCAGATCGTCCCAGAGACATTATTGCCCGCTTCCACTATTATACAACAAAAGACCTTTTTATGAGAGCCTCTAGAGCAGGAATCCTGGCCATTGACGGGCAGCAGCCCAGCATATTCTCGGATATTTCTCAACTTACGCTAGCCAAAAGGAGGAAGATGAGACCCGTCCTGGACAGTGTTCTCTCACATGGGTGGAAATACTCTTGCGGCTTCCCGTTTCGACTGTCCATTGCAAGAGATGGCAAATCTTTCCACATAAAATCCCTGGAGGAAGGAATCAACCTGCTATCCTCATGGGACATTCAGCTGCCAGAGGCCGCCAAAGACCCATCAGGCACCCGCCCAGTACGAGAAAGAAGCCGAGACGCCAAGTTTCGACATAGAACCCCGAACCTTCTGACCGGCAGACCTCCAGATAGAGGGACCAACAGACACAGAGAGGCTTCAAACCTCTAAGACCGTTTTGTTTCTTCATTGTACAGTATATATTATCTTGTCCAACACCTTTTTTGGTACACTGTTTTACACTTAAGACAACTGCTTAGAATTTCCTAGTTAATGCTAGCTACAGACAAGAGTCGTCACACTCTTATAAAAAGATTTATGTGACTCATAGTGTCCCTTATGGGCTTTTCACCTTTGTTAAGTTCACACGAAGGGCGAATCCACTCCGTGTTCCCTTGTAACACTACTGGATTCACCAAGTGGTTAAGGAAGCCAGAAGTTGCTCTCCTGTAGGTAGTTTTTTTTTTCCCTACCACCAAATTTACTTAGTTAAGTGCTGTTAATTTACAACAGCAGCTATTCACTATTACCTAGCATAGGTGAGTCTAGACTGTCCAAACATTAGTCTAGATTTACTTAGAGAACTAGAAGTTCCTTCCTTTTCCTTTCTTATTTATTTTTCTTATTTTTACTTATTCCTCTCTTTCCCTTGCTCCTCCCCTTTTAAGATAATGTTCTAACTATAACTTAAAGACTCTTAAGAGATAAGATCAACAACGTATCAGCTGCTAGCCAGACCGTACAAGTAAAATCTTTTCTGTATAGGACTAGAGATCAGCAAGCTTTAAGTTAGTGAGAGCTGGCGGCTATCCTATCTAACGTACCATTTTTCGCTGTGCTCCAATCCCCGCCGGAGGTAGGTCCATTTGTGGTCCGGTGTGGTCCCAGCGGGAGGTCCACAGTCCTAAGGAAGCTCTCAGGGAAAGCTCAGCGTTTAACCCCACACCTGTGCGGTGCCTGAGCCTGAGGCTACGGTGAGTCATGAGCATTAACATCATTACACACAACACTCAAGGCTTAAACGAACCAGTTAAGAGAGGTATAGCCCTGAAAGACTACACAAGACTTGGGGCAGACGTAATAATGCTGCAGGAAACACACTTTAAGAAAGCAGCGGTCCCAAAGTACTGGGGGAAGGCATTTAAACAAAGATTTCACCAGACAGCGAGTGAAAAGAAAAGAGGGGTGTCAATCCTATTTCACAATAAACTTAACTTCCGCCATACTCGCACACAAAAAGACGCTGAAGGGAGATACCTAGCAGTCCACGGCACTATCCAGGAACACAAAGTTTCTTTCCTCAACCTGTATGCCCCAAACACTGACCAAGCAAAATTTTTCCATAAGATATCTAATCTAATTACAAGCTGGGAAAACTCAATCTGGATAATAGGAGGGGATATGAATGCCGCCCTAGATCCGAGTAAAGATAGATCACCTCCCCCCGCGCCATATTCCACGCCCACTGCAATCAAGGCATTTAAATCGATCTTAAGTTCTAACTGCATGGTAGACTCATGGAGAATATTGAACCCGCTAGACAGGGAATATACCTTCTACTCCGCAAGACACCAATCTCACTCACGCATAGATTACCTCCTAATCCAACAACATATGACAAAAAGCCTAACGACAGCCTCCATTCACTCTATCTCCTGGTCGGACCATGAGCTGGTTAAAATTGCCCTTTCGGGCATAGCACCAAAAGGTCGGTCTCCCAACTTGTCCCTTAATCCTTACCTCTTAAAATGACGTAGAAATTAACAAAAAAATAAACAAAGCAATTATTGAATACTTCAAATTAAACACGGAGGGAGAAGTAGACGAAGCAGGAGTATGGGCAGCACATAAAGCGGTGATCAGGGGAATCTGCATACAGCTAGGGGCGGCAGCCAAGAAAGCAGACCGAGCTCAGATTTCAAAATTGAATTTAGAGATTTCGGATTTACAAGCAAAGTTCGCTAAACATAACAATGTACAAATCTATACCAAAATTCTTGGGCTCAAACAGAAATTAAACAAGGTAATAAGAAAAAAAATGGTATCCATTCTGCAAAGAACGCAAGCTAAATTCTTCCGCTGCACAAATAAACCAGACAGTATGCTAGCCAGGCGACTTAAGGCACAGAGAGCTAACACATATATACCTAAAATCACCGACGCGGCAAATAATCCCGTATTCAAACCAGATCTCATAGCCGGAACGTTCCAAAAGTTTTACACAGAACTATACACTGCCCCGACCCACTCTGGGACCCAACCTCACAAGAAACGTATAGAGGAATTTCTCGCCTCTATCAACCTCCCCCAAATTAAAGCAAATGAAGCTGAAGCCCTAGCTCGCCCCATCTCCTCTGAAGAAATAAAAAAAGCAATGAACGACTCCAAAGCACATGGGGCCCCTGGCCCGGATGGATTCACAAACTATTACTATAAACACTGTATGGTATCCTTACTACCTCATGTCCAGAGGTTATTTAGCAGGTTTTTAGCAGGAGAACAAATTAGACCAGAATTCCTGGAAGCAAAAATTATTGTCATCCCCAAGGAGGGCAAGGACCGTACCCAATGCAGTAGTTATAGGCCTATATCCCTGATTAACACAGTCGTTAAACTATATTCAAAAATCATAGCAAACAGACTTGCCCCACTTCTGCCCGATGTGATTCATCCGGACCAGGTAGGCTTCATTGCGGGGAGGGAAGCCCCCGATAATACAAGGAGAATAATACATTTAATTGACATTGCCCACAAAAGTAAAAGTGCCTTTAATGTTGGTATCATTAGACGCAGAAAAGGCATTCGACCGTATAGACTGGCCCTTCATGGAGGCGACGCTCTTAAAAATGGGACTAGGAGAGGGATTCTTAAAAGGGGTCATGGCCCTATATAAATCCCCAAAAGCGTTTATTTCATATCAAGGATTTAGATCCCTCCCGATCAACATCTTCAGAGGTACAAGACAGGGGTGTCCTCTATCTCCACTACTGTTTGCACTTTGCATAGAACCCTTAGCTGCAGCCATTAGAGATAACCCAAGTGTTAGAGGGTTGCAAGCAGGTAGAAAAGAATACAAAATAAGTCTCTTTGCAGATTATATCATGACTATGTTATCTGATCCATTAATCAGCCTCCCTAATCTTTTGCAGCTCCTTGCGAAATTTGGCCAGATATCAGGCTTCAAAATCAATGAAAACAAGAGTATAGCTCTCAATATCACCCTACCTGAAGCGCTAGTAGAATCCATAAAACACAATTTCCCCATCAAGTGGGCTCCTACATTTATAACATACCTGGGCATCAATATACCAAAGTCACTAAATCAAATATATGAGGTTAATTTCCCACGCCTATTCAAAAGAATAAGAGCAGACATAACCAACTGGTCCTCTCTTAATATTTCTTGGTTAGGGAGGATTAATGCAGTTAAAATGAATGTCATCCCCAAAATCCTATACCTATTCAGAACGATTCCGACACCGATTAATGTTAAGGAAATTAAATGAATACAAAAAACTCTGAATAACTTTACATGGCGTAACAAAAAACCCAGAATTAATAAAGCCACGTTGACCGCCCCAAAACAAAAAGGTGGGTTGGGGTTCCCAGATTTACTTAGATTTTACAGAGCTGCAAGATTAGCACAAATGACTAATTGGCATAAAAAAAAGAGAACTACCCTGTTTCGGTGGAAATTGAGAGACATGTTTTGGGAGATAACCATCTAATCCTTCCCCAAATCTTATGGTTGAGCCTACACCACAAATTACAACTTGATAAGCTGTCATCCTGTATCGACAACTCCATAAAGATCTGGCGAGAGAGTAACAGGAAATCCAACCTCTTGAAAGAAGGTTCAGGATTGACACCCCTCTGGTCCCCACACAAAGACTATCGCTTTGACAGACTAACCCAAATGAGCTGGTGGATAGACAATAAACTAACGGTGGTAGCGGACATGTGGGATCTAAATAGAGAATTCCCCTTACCAATTTCCGTTAACGCGATCAATGCACCCCCCAAAGAATGGCTCAATCTGATAGGGGTCAACGAGGTACTCACACACAAGCAAGTTAAATAGTCTTAGGGATAGATCGGTAACTGAACGATGCTTCCTCAACAACCCAGGGGGGAAAGGTAACATTTCCACCTTCTACAAAATACTCTCTGACACCAATACTCCCGCCAAACAGCTTGGGAAACAGACTTACAGGTTACGTTAGAAGACAAGGAATGGGGTAAGATATTAAAACAAGCAAACAAAGTCTCTCTCAACATAACCCTTAGGGAGAACGCCTATAAAACAATAATGAGGTGGTACCTCACTCCGACTAGGCTGCACCGTGCAAATTCCGCATACCCTGCCAGGTGCCCTTGAGGTTGCCCCAATGAAGGCACCATGCTACACATGCTCTGGGAATGCCCCAAAATTTGCCAAACATGGGATTTTACCTATGACACTTTAGAAAAACTATGGGGGAAACGTCTAGCGCAGCACCCAAGTGAAGCCCTACTGGGTCTTCCGATCAAGGGTCTTTCAAAAAATGAGCAGTTCTTGACCAGTCAAGTGTTTCTAGCAGCCAGATGTGTTATCGCAAAACACTGGAAAGCCACTTCTCCATCGTACACTGAGGTGAGGCAAAAAATAGGATACATACAAAACATGAGCTCACTATCGGCCGAAGTAAACGGGAAATACAGACGCTGGGCCTCCTGCTGGGACATCTGGACGCTGCGGGATCCTCTCGGAGGTTAGTTCTATTTCTAAAACTCACTCATCTATTAGTAAATAGGCACAAATTCTGCACAAAACGACACAAAGGGCCGCTAGGGTAGGACCCTTCTAGGTCCTCAGGTACTGTTTCTAGGCTGGTCCAAGTTTGAATGTTACGTATGCTATGTTTTGAAATCTATTTGTAAGGGAACTCTGAAACAAACTACTCGACTGTTTGCAATTTGTATTACTTCAAACGTTATATGTTTATTTATGTTATGTTTTAGAAAAAAAATAAAGGGAAAAAAAAAATATCTAATTCCAGTTAGGTAATTACATGTGTAATAAATGACATACATTCCCTGGCAAAACAAACCTTGGATGTCTTTGCTCTTTTCACACTGTTCATTGAGCCTTGGCTAGGTATTTCCTTAGAATTGTGAAAATCTGGATTATAAAATTCACATTCCATTTGAAGCAACTTCTTCTTCTTCCTTGAAATAAAAAAAAGAGAGAAAAAAAGAATAAATTAGAATACTACAACCTGTGAAAGAAAACGCAAAAAAAAAAAAAAAAAAGGTGAGGTGGGGATGTGATCTACTCTTGTGTAGATTTTTAAAGTACTACATGTATGGAATAAGAAATAAAACAATTTTTTTTATGGTCTTAAAAAGAAGGGGTTATTTGGGTTTTCCCTATTTGCAGGCGAATAATTTACAAGGCACATTTCAAACTTTATTTTACCATTTACATTTTTTTTTTTTTTTTTTTTTTTAATAAGATTAAAAAAATAATTTAGAAGCCAATATCCTGGCAAGCCTTCAAGCTGCATACATGCACAGATATGAAATAACCTAATTGACATATAATTCAAGAACTTTGTATTTCCATTTTTCTTTTGAGATGAAATATTATCTTACAATTTATTTGCTTAGAATCATAAACCCGAATGATGCTACATAAAATTACATCCAAACAATAATTCAACAAGTTTAGTTTTCAAGAGCTAGCAACAAGCTCAAGAGCAGTGGTTCTCAAACCTAGTCTTGGATAACCGCAATCCTCTTTTTGTGGCAAGGGTGGGAATCCCCTGAACCCCACAAGCAAGGGCCTTTTGAGCTCATAGACCCAGTTTTGCACAGGCACACTTTGTGTGGCTGTGTGCCCGTCCCCCAGCTACTACAGAATCAGCATGCTAAAATTAGGATTTTCTCTGAAATTGAATAATTAAGTATGTAACAAGCTATCAATCTAAGCAGTTATTCATATTTTTAAACAAGCTGCTTTAAGAACATATTGTAATAATCTAAACATATAATTTTCAGATGCTAGAGCAGTTCTCTTCAACTGAGCTTATATTGCCTGGTCTTAATTTGTGCTTCTTTATCTTTGCCAATTAAGATAATCAGCACATCAAAATAAAAAATAAACATAATTACAAAACAATCAAAATAAAAGGAAGATTCTGTTATGAGCTCACCTTTTTTCACACATTTCTTTTTTCTGTTCAGAATACAACTGCTGTCTATCAGTATATACCAGACTCCCTTCTTCATTCTCCTGCTCCTCCATCTTGTCAGCGACTTTTTCAAGGTATTTATTCCAACGACTCACAGAGACTCCGGTTTCCTGTGGGTACAACATTTTAGAACATGTATGTATCTTGTATGAGAAAAATAAAGAGAAATAATATTTTTAAACACATACATTTTAAGTAACTTTATCATACGTTTCTTAAAGTGACATGCATTTAAGTCAATGCAACTATAAAGAGCATCAGAAACGGGCTATACATTGTACTAGCAATGTTTCTCTACATTAAATAATTATTAAGAATTGATTTTGCTTTTCCTGTATGCGAATGTTATACATTAGGATAATGAACCACAGAGTGCTTGATAAGGATGGGAGAGGGGTCTAACTGCCAAATAAAATTATAGCTCTTTCTTCTAGAGAGGCATACAAGCAGACTGTAAACCTAATTAGCACACCAAAGAAGTCAATGAATATGTGCTGTATAGACCCCCATAAGAGACCGGGTTAAAATGGTGTAGTGCTTACACTTTGTGTCATGAGGGTCCTGGATGACCCTCATGGCACTTAGTGTTATTACATGCGTTCATTAGTGTGTTATAGGGGTCTATATAGTTGAGGCACACAGTACACTCACATTGTGTGACAAGCAGCATTTCAACACTTTTTTATTGCCCCGTCATTTTTGACAGGCAAGTCGCTAGTAATAAAATAATATTCAAATATCCTCAGATGCAACTAAGAAATCAAATGTTTTTCAATGCTTTTTAA
The DNA here is from genome assembly GCA_027410445.1 of Discoglossus pictus. NCBI lineage: Eukaryota > Metazoa > Chordata > Amphibia > Anura > Alytidae > Discoglossus > Discoglossus pictus. Next base: position 48,027,575 of record CM050167.1, on the reverse strand, counting down.
AGACAATATGAAATGGGATGGGTTGAGAAACAGACATGAATGTGGCGAGAAACACTGATAGCAAGGAGACATTATTTTTCTTAAATGTCACTGCAATATCATACAACTATAGACTAATCATCTCAAAGACAGAGTAGAAGTTTTGGATGGTAGCCTGCTGGTTGCTGGCTACCTGAAGGTTGAGAACCACTGCAAGAATATATATATATATATATATATATATATATATATATATATATATAAATATAATCACTTAATAAATTATGTAGCTTTTAATAGAGCATAAAGTTAAAAGAAAGAGAAGTGGCTAAATAATTATATACATATCTTTTGCACATCTTCAATTTCAAATAATGGGATAACCAACTACAGTATATCCCTTTCACACTGATAGTCCCAGTTATAATTCCTAGTAATAAAATCAGAGCCATTGAGATGGATAAATTCATATTTCTCCACAGAAAATGTTATCAGCCTAATGGCATGAAGGCTTAGCCATGTGGGTATATAGTTCTACAATGTGTGCCTGTGTGTTATTTGTTGCTCAAGCCGATTGGCTCTTATTAGGCGAGTGGAGTTCCTGCTTAAATCGTGCTGGGGCGAACGCTGCAAACGAATCTGAATAGAACCAAAGACCCAACTAGTCTGCCCAATTACCTACCTTAAGAACGCAGCTATGGATTCCTTTGACCCTGTTACCGAGGATGAAGTATCTGCTTTACTATCAACCTCTCACCTTACCACATGCCCACATGATCCTATTCCTTCACAGCTAATTCCTCCCCTATCCACCGCACTTATCCCAGCTCTCACACATCTATTCAACCTCTCCCTAAACACTGGCAGGTTTCCATCCTCCTTAAAACATGCCGTAATTACACCCATTCTCAAGAAGCCCTCATCTGACCCAGCTTCTGCCTCCAACTACCGCCCTATCTCACTACTTCCCCTGGCTTCTAAACTGCTTGAGCAGCTTGTTTACAATCGCCTCACTCAATTTATTTCTTCCAATTCCCTTCTTGACCCCTTCCAATCTGGTTTCCGTGCCCAACACTCAACAGAAACAGCCCTCACAAAAGTCACCAATGACTTGCTAACTGCCAAATCAAAGGGTAACTTCTCCATGCTAATTCTCCTGGACCTCTCTGCTGCCTTCGACACAGTTGACCACCCTCTTCTAATCCAAACTCTCCGTTCATTTGGCATCCAGGGCACAGCTCTTTTATGGTTCACATCCTATCTAAAAGATCGTACATTTAGCGTCTCCTTCTCTGGCACCTCTTCTTCACCTCTCCCTCTGTCTGTTGGCGTTTCCCAAGGTTCTGTCCTAGGCCCCCTCCTCTTCTCCATCTACACCTCCTCCCTTGGCACCCTCATAAAATCCTTTGGATTTCAGTATCATCTCTATGCAGATGATACTCATATCTAACTCTCTGCCCCAGATCTATCCCCCTCTCTTTTAGCTCAAGTTTCCAACTGCCTCTCTAGCATATCCTCCTGGATGTCTACCCGTCAACTCAAACTCAACATGTCTAAGACTGAACTCCTAATCTTTCCACCCTCTACTATAGCTTCCACTCCTCAAATATCTCTCCCTGTTGACAACACCATCATCACTCCCACCTCCCAGGCCCGTTGTCTTGGGGTTCTACTGGATCCTGCCCTCTCTTTTATTCCTAACATCCAATCGATAACTAAATCTTGTCAGTTTCACCTAAAAAAACATCTCCAAAATACGTCATTATCTTACAGAAGACACAGCTAAAATTCGAATACACTCTCTCATCATATCTCGACTCGACTACTGCAATTCCCTTCTTGCTGGCCTCCCCATCTCTCGTCTGTCTCCCCTCCAATCCATAATGAACGCCTCCGCTAGACTCATCTTCAATACCAAACGCTCAGTGTCTGCAGCTCCTCTCTGTCAATCACTCCACTGGCTTCCCATAGCTTCCCGAATCAAATTTAAAATCATGACCCTAACACATAAAGCCCTTAACAACAGTGCACCCCCTTATATCTCTGCTCTTGTTTCAAAATACTCTCCCAACCGCCCCCTTCGTTCTGCTAACGACCTTCTTCTTTCCTCCTCTCTCATCACCTCCTCTGACTCCCATCTTCAGGACTTTTCTCATGCAGCCCCTACTATCTGGAACTCCTTGCCTCGCTCCATTAGATTAACTTCCTGCCTCAAAACCTTTAAAAAATTACTAAAAACACACCTATTTAAAAAATCATATCACCTTCAGCCTTTATAATTACAACTGCACACTCCACAGCTTAAAAACACTCCCACCCACAATCTACAGTACAGCTCACAGACCCCTCCAATTGATTAAACAAATTGCATTCACGTTGCCATTTTGTATTTGTCACCCTCTTGTATCACACCTAAATCCTTAGATTGTAAGTTTGCGAGTTTTCAATTGTGTGTCAGTGTCTTGGAAACAAGCACTATGTACATTTGATTATATGCTCAAAAACAGGGCCCTCCATTCTTTAAGGTGTTAAGTTTGTTTTTTGCCATGTACTAACCCCCTGTACAGCGCTACGGAATATGTTGGCGCAATATAAATAAAAATAATAATAATAATAATAATAATAATAATAATTAATCCTTCGGATAGACTAATTTATTACAGATTTGCTATAAATATTTTATTGTATATGATGCAGGTTTATTTAACAGGATTTTCCATAAAAAATAAATAAAAAAAAACATAAACCTGCAGTTAAACTAATCCAGTACAATGTGATCTGGCCCTCTGTCTGTTATTATACTTGATGAGAATCAATGACTGCTAAAGTATCAGGTTACACGACATACCAGTGTGTTATCCTGAATGTCATCTTCATGATCCTCCTCAGAGTTTTCTTCTTGTCTGTCCAGTCTATGAACCAAGACCAAAAACTAAATGTGAAATGTTGGTATAGGTTATAACAGAATTTTGCAAACAATAACTACAGTCAACTGTAGCTCAAGATATGTTCTTCTCTTGTCAGCTTCAGATATTTAGCATGGCAGCAACCTAACAGAATTCCACCTCAAGACTGATCTGTGTGCAGCAAAAAGAGAATTAAGCAGCTGGCCTGTTGTTGCTTTGAGTAATGATGGCAATTCTAAACCAATTTCATCATTAAGCTACTTTTGTGATCTCTGCAACTGACATCACCATGTCTCTTCTATAAAAAAAAAAACGGCAGACTTCATAAAACAATAATACAAATAAAAAAATCAATGTATTATTTCATATAAAACAACTTACATTTAAGCTTTATTGCCATGTTTAAAATAATTCAATATATAAATGGTGGTTTTTCAGTTAATCAATATTATACAAATGGGCATTCTTATACGGGCTATTTTTTTCACCTCTTGGTGTGAATATTGACATAATTTGAATACTTAACGAGAAACTTTTTAACCAAGTGTTTTAAAAACGTAACAGTGGCAATAGTGTTTGTCTTTGCATTCCTTAATGACAAAACAAAGAACAGACTATTTTAGGCATTTGTTGTTTGTTTTTTTTCTAAATATAATTTAACTTATTTTATATACCCCAATGTTACTGATGTATAAATGTCACAGTTTAATTTGAAGAAAAGCCTGACGTAACAGACTCTGTTTCTGGGACTACCCCCTTATTTCCTGGTCTTCAGAAGAGTTGCCATCTTGTATAGATGTGACCTAAAGCAACATGCAAAAGGGAGAGGCTTTACACTAACAGTGTCTCATGGTGCTGGCAAGCAGATAATGACATGCTATGTCCGAGCTACATAAGACACTGCAAGTGTCGAGTAGAAGTGAGTGAAGTTAACATTATATAGAACAATTACATCGAGGAGGATACAATTAAACTAATCTTGTGAAAACATTTATATAAAACAAAACATGCCTAAAATTGGCTTTATGCGTTTCCTATGGTAAAAAAAAAAAAAAAAAAGCAGGACTAGATAACTGGAATTCTATTCAAAAATTGGAAACATGAGAAACTGTGATGTATTAGAACAGCGGTTCTCATCCTTTCTAGTGCAGCGACCCTTTGATAAGGGTTCACCACAACTTGGGAAATTTTAATAAAATTATTTTTATTGCTCCATCGCTGTAATTTTGCTAGGTTATGAATTGAAATATAAATATCTGATATGCAGGATGTATTTTCATTCTTACAACATTTAACATAATTAAAGCATAGTGATTAAATCACAAAACAATACGTAATACATATTTAAATACATGTTAAAAATAGTAAAGTTACGAGAATGGAAATGTTTGTAATCATTATGATTAAATTGTCTGCCAACATCTATCGAATGACAATTATAGTAAGAAATTACTAACTACCAGTGGGAAAAAAATTGTGCAATTACAAGTTTTACAGATTAGAATAGGCAAAAAAAAAAAAAATTCTGATGGTTTTAGGGGCCCCTGGCGAATTATTATTCGACCCCCGAATGGGTCATGACCCACAGGTTGAGAACCGCTGTATAAAAAAGTCATTGGTGCAGTAAGGTGTTGGTCCTAAGACACGCATTTATATATATATTATACACCCACTTTTCTCCATGTGTTATTGCTCTTCACTAAAAAGCAGTAGCATTGTCAATAAATCCAAATATTATATATTTATGCCTATATATATATATATATATATATATATATATATATATATATATATATATATATATATATATATATATATATATGCACATTTAGCTTGTATATCAAAAATGGAGCTTCTGCTCAACTAGTTTTTTTTACACATTTAATGGGAATTCAGATTAATTCAGTATTTTCATAAGAAAATATATTTTAAGTACACAAACCACATTATATATATATATATATATATATATATATATATATATATATATATATATATATATATATATATACACACACACACACACACACACACACACACACACACTTTAGATATCCTTACCCTGCTGCATTATCAGCCTCCTGCTGCTGCCTCTCACCTTGCAGGAGATTCAGTTTCTGAACATGATGTCTGCAGTCTGCACCTGAGCCCTGTCCATACACCTTGTGAGAATAAAGAATGTGTTTGTGATACATGGGGCATATAAGAATGTATCAGTAACAATGGGAAAGCAGGAAAATAAAAAAAACAGGTAGAGGGAGAGGGATAGATAAATATTACATATTTTGGAATCATATATAAAATAGTATATGATTTAAGAGTGAAACCTTAATGGGCATGTCCCTGCCCTGGTTCCCAGAATGCATTTCTCTGAATTCTGAGCAGGAGATAAGTTTAACTTATTTTAGATCATCAAATGTGAACACAAATGTAGTATTTATTTACGATTATATATATATATATATATATATATATATATATATATATATATATATATATATTACATATACATATATATATGCACATTTAGCTTGTATATCAAAAATGGAGCTTCTGCTCAACTAGTTTTTTTACACATTTAATGGGAACTCAGATTTGACACAGAAATGGAGTAATTCAGTATTTTCATAAGAAAATATATTTCAAGTACACAAAACACACACACCACACACAAACTTAGCTGTTAAGTGACAGAAAACTGACCTGTTTTGGACATGCAGATATAAACAAATATATTTTTTCATAATAAACATGTATGCACACACAAAAGCATCCAGACATAATGGCACACACATAGCTGTGATGACATATTACATATTCTTCATATCTAAACCACTTTATATTAATTACCTGTAATGTTCCTCCACTTTACAATCAAGATCTTCCAATATATATATTATCATACCTTAAGCAGTGACTGCTTCTCTCCACACAGTTTGCAGGTCCATTTTTTGCTCTTTTTCACCTGAGAATACAATACAATCAGGTTACAAGAAGTAAATCATGAAATGATAATCACACTGAGCACATCATTCCTCCAGTATATGGAAGTACAGAGACAGACACTGCTCTCCCATGTTAGAGGCAGGGTATAGACATAGCCCAGACTAATGTACCTGATGGACCTGGAAGGTGTTACAGGAAAAACATCTGAGGACCTGGAATTCTTGCACCATGATATCACGAAGCACTAAGGAAATGTCTGTGTAGTATATCTCCCTGTATTAGTCAGTGATCATTCTTACAGCAGTAGCTCCTCCAGTCACTTCCTGGATCTTTTTTCCCGCCTTCTGTGGAGTCGCCATGGTAACCCTACAAACTGCTGCCCAGTGCTAGAAATGCAAACTATAAAGAACATGCTACCCCTGTGCTATAAATACAAAGCATAAAGAACCTACCTGCACTTAGTAATCATTCCAAAATAAACTTTTTATTAATTCAGTGATTTCTATAAATCACATCAAATGCGCCATATTTAAAAATAAAGTGCCCCTAAAACACAACCCTTTATTTAGTAACTGACTAGAAATAAACAGCAAATAGATATTAGCTGGAAAATTAACATAATTACATTTACAGTTAATGAATTGTTAATATAAATTGGTTTCTGTGATAAATAAAAATACATTAAGGCTGCCAGTGGGTTTGTGCAGATAGACATACTCTTTGTGTAATAAGACTGGGGGTTAGAGGACTTTTGGTAGGGTAATCTAGGTACACAACTAGGATTATTGGTCCTTTCCCTCTTCACTGTCCCAAAATCTAACGGCTGCAGTTCCGCTGCCCACTGATAGATGGCACTGCAGATTTTCGGATACTGATGCACATGGCATATAAGGAGCGCCGACAGAAGAGGCCTGGAGCTATGAGAGGCGCACCCGAGGCCCTGGGGGACCGAGTGCCCGCGCCAAACATAGCGATAGCCTAACTGTCAACTCAGCGCGTCAAGATGCGACACGTCGGAGGATGGAATAGTTATTTGCCTTCCCTCAAACCTGAAACGCCAGAAAATTGACTGCCCCCTCTACCAGATAGCTCCTGTAACTGCAGCTGTCAGTGCTGTCGAAGGCAACGAGGGATAGATCCAGATTTTTTATCGCAAAGCGAGGCAAGCTTTTGAGGCATTAAAGTCTTCCGAGCACGCAGGATTTAGGCAATGAGCGCCTTCGGCGCTCATTGCCTGGCAAGCATTGCAAAGCTAGGCGAGCAGTTGAGGCATTGAAGCACGCCGAGCTTATGCTGACATGAATGCCAAAGGCGCTCTTGCGAGGCGAGCAGTTGAGGCATTGAAGCACGCGGGACTTAGGCTGAAATGAATGCCAAAGGTGCTAGGCGAGCAGTTGAGGCATTGAAGCACGCCGGACTTAGGCTGAAATGAATGCCAAAGGCGCTCTTGCGAGGCGAGCAGTTGAGGCATTGAAGCACGCGGGACTTAGGCTGAAATGAGCGCCAAAGGTGCTAGGCGCGCAGTTGAGGCACGCAGGACTTAGGCTGCAAGCAGTTGAGGAACGCAGGACTTAGGGGGGGAAAAGTTAACAGCCGAACCGCAGAAATAGAAAAATACGAAAAATAATAAAAAAAAAAATTAAAAGACACTCACACACAGCACAGGGGGAGAGACAGAAAGCCAAGCGACTTTTGAGCCTTATTTGTCGTGTTTCGTCAATCGAAAATCGGCTAAGCGAGAAAAAAAAATAGCGCCCAAAAAACGTAAAAGAATCTGAAACTGGATGAAAACGAGGCTGGGCAAAGCCAGGCACGTGGGACTTAGAAAATACACAACGGCAAAGACAGTAACACTTACACGAACAACGACAGGGACACGGGAGTTCGAAAATACACAACGGCAAAGACATTGCAAGCAGTTGAGGAACGCAGGACTTACTTAGGCTGCAAGCAGTTGAGGAACGCAGGACTTACTTAGGCTGCAAGCAGTTGAGGAACGCAGGACTTAGGGAAATAAATCCGACCTCAAAATCTCAGGGGCCAAAAAATCAGAGCTTGGAAAAATAAGAAGTTAATGGCCGAACCAAGGAAATCGAAAAAGACGAAAAAAAATAAAAAATACAAATTAATTAATTAAAAGACACTCACACACAGCACAGGGGGAAAGCCAGGAAGCCTGAGAGTGAGGCTGCAAGCAATTTTGAGCCTTATTTGCTGTGTTTCGTCACTCGAAAATTGGCTAAGCGAGAAAAAAAATGACAGATGAAAAAAAAACATAAATTTTCTAAAAACTGGATGAAAACGAGGCTGAGCAAAGCCAGGCACGCAGGACTTAGAAAATACACTATGGCAAAGACAGTAACACTTACACGAACAACGCCTGGCACGCACGACTTTGAAAATAAAACAAACGACAGTCAGCGTGCGCCACACAAACATTCAGCAGACACACAGAGGAGGAACACACAGGGAAGGGACAGGGGGGAGATGCTGGAAAGAGACACATGGCATTCCCAAGCACAAAACTTGCAGGTTAATGAACCCTGCAATGAGCGGCCCGTTCAGTAGGCGGGAGGAAAGGTTCTGCGCTCAATGCGAGCCACGAGATGAGCGCAGAAGGTGCTCAGAGAAGCAAAAGCATCACATTGTGTGGCAAATAGCATTGCCTGGCTTACAATTTTATTGCCGTAATTTTTGAAGGGGCAAGTCGCTAGTCGATATATATTGATTAATGTTCTATCAATTCAAATTTTAATTAATATATTTTGATGCACAGCTAGTTTCCCTATAAAATTGACTGATACCCTAATTTATGACGGGTAATTACTCTTGTTAATATATATTTATAAATGTAAAATTGTGGTGGTAAATGTTGTGACTTTGAAAGAACAATGAGTATAAATATATTTTCACACCCATCCCTAGTTTAATATCACTGGGGTGATTATAAATATCCCTTCTTATTAGGCAACATAGAAACATTGATTTGACCACAGATACGAATCAAAAGGCCATCTAGTCTGTCCATTATATCTGCCTAAATCATTGGCTTAATTTAGCCGCAGGATAGGCTTGTGCTTATCCCGGACATGCTTAAATCCTGTATCATTTCAATCTGGGATGCTGTTGTATTTATCTACCCCTCTTTTATAAAGTAATACTTTCTCACATTGCTTTTTAATCTTCAGATCTTTCCTGTATCATTCCCGCCAGCAGTGGAGGCAGGCAGCCACTAGGTGACACGGCTGTTGCTCGCTGAAACTTTCTTCAATTTCTTGTTAGTGTGAGTGTTAGATTTAGGGGTTAAGGTTTATAGTTAGGGTAGGGGCAGAGAATAAGCTTTACGTAGTGAAATAGTGTCACACACAGCTATTTCCCTTTTGTGGCCAAATAATGCCAGAAAGAAGGCTGTATGGAACTACAAGGTTCCATAGCCTGTAAGTTTGCAAGTTTTCAGTCTTATTGGGTGCTTTAGAGAAAGCATTTTGTATGCTTGATTTTAACAGGGCCCTCCATTCTTATGTAATCACTGTTGAGCTCTATGGAATATTTCAGAGCATTACAAATAAAGGTTAATAATAAATAACAATAGTCCATGGTACAAACCTCATCCAAAACCACTGAAAACATGCAGTAGGAGAGAAAAGGTTATAGGTTTTCTGCCATCCCGATGGCCGTAACCCCCTGATAAACCTCAAATCACTTGCTTAACCAAGAATTCTTTAGTGAAGTCCTTAAACCTAATAACCCACCAATGAGGCAGAAACTCTCTGTTCCATGCACCACAACAGGAAGAACAGCAAGATCCCCATCCTTGTCCCTTACCTTCTGTTTAAGGTTCCAGAAAGACTTTGTTGTCTGCTCTCACTCCCGGGGCCAGCAATCTGAAGCTGTCCCATGGAAAATGAAACAAGGTGTCAGCAGTACCATTCATGGAACCTGGAACATGTGTCATCCAACGCCACACATTCAAAGGCACGCAGCTCAGAACCAAATGATCAAGTGTACTACTGGGGTAGATGATGCTGACATGAAATTAATGGCTGCACTACCATTTTATCAAAAATAATGCTATTTGCTATCCCGTAAACTGTTGCCCCACAGAAATAGTGCTGTCTAAAGCACTTATTAAGGGAATGTTCTCCTCAGCAACTTGAGCAGGCATTTTTAAACTAGCAATTGGGCACCCACTTACACTGGTCTTTGTTAAACATCAACTGAGGTAACGGATGATCTTGCCCCCACCTTAAAAAGCAGGGCCATACGCATTGGAATCATGATGTTCAGCCAGAAATTAACATTTTATTGCCCAAGACATGGAAATTTCTTGCCATGCAAGTATAGAAAAGGCCTGTAGCCAATTCTGGATTTTTTCCGATAACTGCGTCTCCATCTCACCTTGTGACCCTGACCAATCTCTCTCCTAGATGATCGCCACAAATTCATGCAGCCAGATACGTTCCTTAACCTCCTTAGTTAAATGAGGATCCAGGTTATCCAATGCACAAACCTGAAGAACTCGCTGTAGACGTGCAAAAACATCAGTAACAACTCTTGATCTTCTGCAGGGTTCAAGGACAGAGGAGGCCCATGCATGTAATTCCATACATCCCTCACAGGAGGATTACTCTCTCTAAAGACACCCACTATAAAGATAGAGTGTCTTTAGCTCTGCAGCAGCAGTCCTCAATGGTTCACAGTGAGTGTTCACACTCTGTTCACAAGCTGTTGCAACCTGGGTTGTCATGGTGAGAGATGCTGGACTAGTAGATATTGCCATATCTCCAATTAGCCCTTGGAAGGACTCCATGTCCCAGTACCTTTTCTGTTCTCTGCTCCTGCCTCACATTGGACAGCAATGCCCACAGCTGCAACTACATCTGCGGCTGCTGCGGGGCCTTGATTTGTTTCTTGAAGACCTGCTAAATAATCGATTACTGTCCTTTCTGTGCCCTTGCTAGTGTATCTGTGTAAATCACATCACAATGTGTATACCTCCTCCTTGTGATGCGTCACTGTATCAGGCTGTGAACAATTAGGCCCTCTGTAACATCAGTAGAGGCTGTAGGATGCTGGTCTGCAGCTATTTAACTGACAGACCCACCAGCTTGACCAATGAAACCTGCTCTAATTGTACCTCATTGTCCTCCCCCCTATATTCATCTAATACCCACCCTTACAGTGGCATTTATGTGGAAACCTGGATATGGGGAATTTGGGCCTTGGGAAGAGGTCTGTATATGGATGTCCTTTGAGCCCAGGGGACCACAGAGGAACTCCTGCTGATTGCAAGGAGAGCAACAGCGGTGTTGAGATGGAGCAGCCCTAGTGGAGGCCCAGCTGTAGCTGCTCCTCTGCTGGAAATTATGTACTGACATGGATGTTAATTCACAGCCATATAAGAACTGGTTGTTTTCTTGTGAGGAGCAGAATAACAACTAGTAATAATATATGGGATTTTTTTATATTTATTAGAATATACATCCTTTAGATTTTCAGTTTCATTTAAATATGCATTAGTACATATGGCAAAGCTCTCCGAGATGGCAGACCTCACTATTACTCCATTTGCCAGCACTTTCACATTTAGCGAATCTGGCTGAATTTGTTCCAGAGGGTAATATCCTTAGAATTATGAAGCTCCCTAAAAAATCTTCTCATTTGGCAGTATTTAGAAAATACCTCTTGTCCAAAGGCATTATTGTTGGAGGACTTTGAAAAAACTAAGTGTACCAGTTCTCTGTCATGTAGAGTGGCATGTTTCACTGCTGTGACCTAAAGCCACACCCAGCATGTCAATGTCAGCTTGCAGCAGAGCCAGTGGAAGATTCCACTGCAGGGTAAGGACCCTCAGCAGTCTGCACTCCTCTAAAAAGGCTGATAATTACAGTATTTTTATAGAAAGGTGATCTTACCAACTACATATATTTTGGACTGTTTTATCGACTCCTATCCAGTGTATAGAGATGTGCAATTAGGTCCCCAAATTATTTTGCACCACAGCTCTCCATTCACTAGCTCCACCACTGAGTAAAGCAAAATAAGACCTCGCTGTTAGCATGGTCTTAGGTAACATCTGTGAAACATGCCACCCTACAAAACTGGAAAGCAGGGATGGCTCCTGAAGATGGAAATGGTTTACTCTGACAATTGCAATACATCGAGGGGGGTACAATAAATTAACTCACCTTGTTTAAATTTGATAGAATATAAAGACATTTTGCCTAATGAGTCCAGCAGATGTGAATGAGACATTTCCAATGTTCCTATCCTCTGGTAAAGAAACAGGCAGAGACTGATACAAGTCAGTAATATAGCTACAATGAACTGTGTATAATAACTATTACATTAACTAAAATGTATAGTTGTTTTACATTTTGTGCTTGCTACTCAACTATTTACATTTCTTGTATGAATGATCAATGAATATTAAGTAAAAAATTCATAAAAATATATCTCCCTTTTGCACTGAATTTAGATATTACTGTTGTTGATGATTCTTTAAGCTCATTGTATTAAAGGTATAGGATCCTCAAACCATTTACATATTTATATCACTTACTTACATTTTACAGTGCATTGAATTCTATTTTGTAGCTATGATATTCAAAACATAGCAAACATTAATAAGCCCTTTTTTCAATGTATTTTCTCACAGTTTCATTATCTGCCCACATGACTACACAGAGGGCTGTTTGCAGCATTTTATCTGCAATTACATCACCTTCACAGGTGTATCATTTTAAAATATTTATATTTAAAGTAAAAAATTCATAAAAAATATATCTCCCTTTTGCACTGAATATTACTGTTGTTGATGATTCTTTAAGCTCATTGTATTAAAGGTATAGGATCCTCAAACAATTTACATATTTATATCACTTACTTACATTTTACAGTGCATTGAATTCTTCTTTGCAGTTATGCTAATTAAAACATAACAAACATACACAAACCCTTTTTTCAATTTATTTTCTCACAGTTGGATTATCTGCCCACGTGACTACACAGAGGGCTGTTTGCAGCATTTTATCTGCAATTACATCACCTTCACAGGTATATCATTTTAAAATATTTATATTTACTTTACTGCATGCATGTATGAAAAGGACAAGTACTTTAAGTAATAACATATGATTTTTACTTCTTTTTACAGATTTGTGACATCGCCACCTACCTATACAGGAGTCTAACATTACAGAATATTAAATTGACAGGTAAATGATTTTGTGATGACATTTGTTAACACAATATAATATGGACTATTGATTTGCGTTGAGTAATGGTATTTCATACATTCATTCAATATAAAAATTAATTATGATTTTTGCATCTTTTTACAGATTTCTCACGTCTACACCTGCCTCAAAACAGGAGTATTTTCAATTATAGAACAGCTAATTTACAGGTATATCAGAAGGAAAAAAAATTATAATAAAGATTTTATGTGTATTCCTGTATTCATTCATCATTATGTTACTGCTCATTGACAGGGATAGCACATTAGAAGCAGTTAAATATTTTATTTTATGTATTACATTAGGTCAATTGCTCTTTTGTGTAGCTCTTCTTTACGAACACGATAACTGTTTCTGTTTTTCCATTCAGGATATAGACACACCTTCAGAGAGACACCCAGAGACACAGACACCCAGAGACACAGACACCCACCTGCAAACAACCAGAGAAATAGAATCCTATACACACACGCACCTGCAAAGAGAAATAGAATCCTATACACACACGCAGACACACAGACACCCACCTGCAAACAATCAGAGAAATAGAATCCTATACACACACACACAGATACCCACCTGCAAACAACCAGAGAAATAGAATCCGATACACACGCCACAGACACAGAAATACAGAAGCCCACACAGGCACATAAACACACACCCAGAGAGATACACAGACCCACAAACACACACCCAGAGAGATACACAGACCCACAGACACATAAACACAAACCCAGAGAGATACACAGACCCACAGACACACAAAGACACATCCAGAGAGATACACAGACCCATAGACACACAAACACACACCCAGAGAGATACACAGACATACAAACACACACCCAGAGAGATACACAGACCCACAGACATACAAACACACACCCAGAGAGATACACAGACATACAAACACACACCCAGAGAGATACACACCCACAGACATATAGGGAGAAACCCAGAGAGACACAAACCCACAGGTATCCAGACACACACCCAGAGAGACACACACCCACAGACACGCAGAGACACAGACACCCACCTGCAAACAACCCGGGAAATAGAATCCTATACAGACATGCAGACACACAGACACCCACCTGCAAACAACCAGAGAAATAGAATCCTATACACACACCAAGACACACAGACACAGAAATACAGAAGCCCACACAGACACACAAACAGACACCCAGAGAGATACACAGACATACAAACACACATCCAGAGAGATACACAGACCCACAGACATACAAACACACACCCAGAGAGATACACAGATCCACAGACATACAAACACACACCCACCCAGAGAGATACACAGACATACAAACACACACCCAGAGAGATACACAGACCCACAGACATATAAACACACACCCAGAGAGATACACACCCAGACATACAGGGAGAAACCCAGAGAGACACAAACCCACAGATATCCAGACACACACCCACAAACATAGACACGCAGACAGCCATAGAGACGCAGACAGCCAGAGAGATGCAGACAGCCAGAGCGACGCAGCCTTCTAAATAAAAGAAAAATTGTCTAAAAAACAACAAAATGAGTCTGCTGGAGTTTCAAAGAAAAACAAAAGGAGTTTCAAAAAAATGTCTGTAAAACTGTCTCAAATGAACCTATTTTGCCTGCTGATACCAATGTTGATAGAGATGACACCAATGTAGATGTACAAAATTCAAATGAAATTTATATTGATGAAGGTCATGATAGTCCTTTCTTTAGAGCACTCATTATTGGCGATTAATGAATGTGGTTTGTCAGTTTTGTGGGGCTTATCATTTTCAGAAAGAACGACCAACTGATGGAGAGTTTATTAGTTGCTGTCAGAAAGGAAAGGTAAGACTTCCAGAAAGACAGACATTCCCAGAATATTTAAAAAGTATCATGAGTGATCCTACATTTCCCAATTGCACCAATTTTAAGAAAAATATTAGCTCTTATAACAGTGCAATTTCATTTGCTTCAATGGGTGCAACATTAGCCGAAAATGTACCAGGACCTGGTCCCTATTGTTTTAAAATCCAAGGACAAATATACCACCGGACTTCACATTTACACCCAGAAACAGGAGAGCAAAGGAAATTTGCACAGTTATATGTACTCGATACAATGGAAGCTGTGGAACAACGAATGCTGCTTCCTGAAAATAGACAATGTCTATACAAAAAATTAGCAGACGTTGAAAAAGAACAACTGGCACATGCGCAAAGACATCAATTGCCAATGCCAAGAGTTAATATGGTTCTCAAAAGGGATCGCCATACTGATCAAAGACGCTAAAATTTACCAACAGCAAATGAGGTTGCTATGGTATTTAAAAATGATGATGGGGAACCACCATTTGAGCGGGATATTAGAATATATCCACGCAATCAAGAACAACCTTTTATATCCTATGACATATCCCATTTTATTTCCAAATGGGGAGCCAGGATGGCAACCAAAATTGCATTTGCAAAGTTATCCAAATACTAAACTTCGTATTAGAAACAATATCTCAATGCTGGAATATAAAGTGGCACAAACTGCTGTCCGGGATCATTATAATCCTATTTTATGTGGGGGTAAACTCACACAACAATGGATTATTGATTCTTATCTACAAGTCGAAGCAAATAATCTAAATTTTGTCAAATTCCAACAAAACAAGCTTTGAGTTGAACAATATTGTGGATTGATGGATTATGTCGCAGAATTGGCTGCAAACAGAGACATTCCTGCTGGACGAGCAATGATTTTGCCATTTTCTTTCCAAGGATCTCCTCGCAATATGCGAGAAAGATACAATGATGCCATGGCTATTGTCACTAAATTTGGCAAACCAGATTTATTTATTACATTTACATGTAATCCACAATGGCCAGAGATCAAAGAAAATGATATGCTTGGACAAACTACTTCTGACCGACCAGATTTGGTTGCAAGAGTATTCAAAATCAAACTTAATTCCTTAATTTATGATATCACTAAAGCAGACTTATTTGGAAAATGTGTGGCTTTTGTTTATACTATTAGATTTCAAAAAAGATGCCTGCCACATGCACATATACTTTTAATCTTGCAAGAAAAAGATAAATTAAATACAGCAGATAGAGTGGATTCAGTGATTAGTGCTGGACTGACACATCCAGAAAAGTATTCAAGACTTTATGAGATTGTAACTCATAGAATGATACATGGCCCATGTGGAGAGAGCAATCCAAACTCACCATGTATGGAAAATAGGAAATGCATAAAAAAGTTTCCAAAACAATTTTAAATGCAGACTTATGTTAATTGTGATGGATACCCTTTGTATAAAAGAAGAGAAGGACAAACAGCTATTATCCATGGCCAAAAGGTTGATAATGGATATGTGGTTCCATACAATCCACATTTGCTGATGAAGTACAATGCACATATCAATGTGGAAGCTTGCACTTCCATCAAATCCATAAGATATGTGTATAAGTATATATATATATATAAAGGATATGATGCAGCAACTGTTGTTGTGCAAGGTGCAGACAATGAAAAAGACAACACCATTTTACATGACAAACTTTCTTCTTATTTAGATGCTCGCTATGTAAGTGCTCCTGAAGCAATGTGGCGTCTTCTTAAATTTGAGATGCATGATCAGTCAAATGCTGTGTATCGATTAGCTGTCCATCTGCCACAAAGTCAATTTGTTTGCTTCACGGCCAGCAATCAAACAAATGCTTTAGCACAAAGTGAACATAGAGCAACAACGCTTACTGCTGGGTTTCAATTAAATTGTCAGGACACTGAGGCCAGACAATTTTTATACATTGACATTCCAAATCACTATGTATTCGTAAATGGTGAATGGAGACAACGAAAGAAACATAATTATAAAATTATCCCAAGAATATATACCGTCAGTCCACGAGACATTGAACGTTACAGTTTAAGATGACTCCTTTTACATGTTCCCGGAGCACAAAGTTATGAACATTTACGCACAGTGAATGACATAGTTTATGACACTTTCCAGTTAGTTGCAAGACATCAAAACTTTCTGGCAGATGATACAGAATGGGAGAGATGTCTCGAGGAAGCAGCACCATGTCAAATGCCAAAGCAAATGAGAGAACAATTTGCTTTTATTTGTATATTTTGCAATGTACCAGATGCCTTAACTTTGTGGAAAAAATTTAAATTACATATGTGTGAAGATTTCTTGCAACGTTATGAGACCATTGCACAATTTAAAGCATTAATCGAAATACAGGAAATCTTTCTTAGTCATGGATTAAATTGTGCCAACTTTAATCTGCCTGATCCAGGATTTATAGATGAAATTAACTTTGATGAGTGACGCTGACATTGAATACCAAACAACACAAGAAAAAATTGGAACATTAAATGTATTGCAATTGGAAGCATTTAATGCCATCACAAATGCAATAGAAGATGAAATGCTCAAAGAGCGTTATTTCTATCTGGATGGTCCGGGTGGATCAGGAAAAACTTACCTATATAATTTGTTGATGAGTTGCATTCGAGCACAGGGTCAAATAGCACTGCCATTTGCAACCACTGGAATTGCCGCACTTTTGTTAGAAGGTGGTAGAACTGTGCATAGTGGATTTAAACTGCCAGTTCCCATTCTGGAAACATCAGTGTCGGATATCCGAATGAATTCATTTACAAGCCAAAAAATTGCACAAGAGTAAATTAATTATAATAGATGAGGCAACTATGATGTCATGTCATGCCCTCCAATGTATTGATCGATTATTAAAAGAAGTTATGGCTAAGAAGTTCATGAGAGTGGGTAACCCCTCCATCTCAATAAGTCATCACTTAATTTTTTGTGCATAGGGGGGTAATTTGCCTTGTACAGGTCGGATAATTTGGGTGTAATATTAACCCCTAGGAATTTTATATGTCTGGCCGGCCATGAGAAGGTATATAGAGATTTCAGGAGTTCAATGTCATTCTGATTCATACCCAGGCTTAGGGCTTCTGATTTCCCCAGATTTAGTCTAAGTCCTGACACTTTGCCAAACCTATAGAGAGACGACATTAATGCTGGTATGGAAGACCCGGGATTTGTCAGGGTGCATAAGATGTCTACAAAAAATGTGCATTTATTGTGTTGTAACCCCACTTGTAACCCCTGAATTTCTTTGTTAGCTCTAATGAGTTGTGCCAACAGTTCAACGGCCAGGGAAAACAGAAGGGACGAGAAGGGGCGAGAGTGGGCATCCTTGTCTCGTACCTCTTTGTATGCAGATCTGGGCCCTATGTTCCGCCGGAAGCCTCAAGTTAGCTGTCGGGGATTCATAATATGTTCGTAGTAGGGTAGTGAAGTGACCCTTAATGCCAAACCTGTCTAGTACCTTAAACAAATATGGCCACTCAACCGTATCGAAGGCTTTCTCAATGTCTAGGGCCAGCATGCACATAGGGGAGCCTGCTTTGTGAGCCAAGTATTGAAGATTAAGGATACGTCTGACATTGTCCCCCACCTGCCTATGAGGTACAAACCCTGCTTGATCCTTATGAATAATTTCTGGTAGGAACCTGGAAATCCTTACTGCCATGATTTTAGCTAGTAGTTTAACGTCTATGTTCAATAATGATATGGGTCGATAATTCCTCACCTCAAGATCATCCCTTCCTTCTTTTGGGAACACTACCAGATCCGCCTGATTTAATTCTGGGGGCATACTTTCCCCTTTCAAAATGGCATTAAAGAGGGACGTAAGATAAGGGTTTAATAGCGTTTCAAACTTCTTATAATATAAATTAGTAAACCCATCCGGTCCCGGGGATTTGCCTATTTTGAGGTTCTTAATCGCTGCCCTCACTTCTTCTGGTGTAATGTCTTGGTTCAAATTAGTTAGCTGTTGCTTATTTATTGAGGGGAGATCTATGGTGCTTAAAAAGGAGTCTATATCCAGCCCTTCAGTCTGCATTCTAGATGAATATATCTGCTGATAGAAGGACTGAAACTCCTCCTGTATGTCCCTTGGACTACAGGAAATTTTACCATCCGACTTCCTAATCTGGGTTACCCTGGTTCGGATTTCCTTAGATTTCAGTCTCCTTGCTAGCATTCTATCTGGTTTGTTCACTTTCTAGTAGTATAAGTGTTTTGTTTTTCTCATAGCCTTCTCCGTATGATAAGATAAGACTCCATCTAGGTCTGACCTGACTTCCGGGTAGGGCGCTGCTGATTAAGGCTTTCTAGGTTGTTGAGGGTAGCCGTTAGCTCCTCCTCCTTTCGTCTAAGCGACTTACGGTGTTGAGCAGTCAGCTTAATACAGCAGCCCCTTATAAATGCCTTATGGGCTACCCAAAGCCAACCTGCTCCCGTATCAGGAGAGTCGTTCCAATCAAAATATCGTATAATGTCCTCCGTCAGAGTTGTTAAACTATTGGGATCTGACAGCAAGTGTTCGTCAATCCTCCAGCTCCTGGGTGGGGATAAACTAGGTCCCAGAGTTATTCTAATGACCACTATAGAATGATCAGACCAAGGGCAGGAGACAATGTCAGAATCTCAGACGCTATCGAAAAGTAGAGAGTCTATGAGAAACGTATCAATCCCTCGAGTATGTGCCGGTGCGTGGGTGAATAAAATGTATACTCCCTCCGGTCTATATGCAGGCCCCTCCAAGCGTCTACCAAACTCATTTTTGCTAATAACTGCTTAAGTTGACAATGTTTTTTGGAAAGTTTAGTATCCCGGATGTCTCCTGATCTATCCATTGCCGGGTCTAAAGTCAAATTAAAGTCCCCCCCCAATCACCAGCCTACATAACGCTAGCGATTCTAATTCTTTCAGTAATTTACTCAAAGTTTTTTGGGGTGAGCTTGTGGGAGAGTATAAGGATATGAGTGAGATTCTATGGCCCGAGACAGTCCCGGTAACCAGGACGTAGTGTCCATCTTTATCTACCCTGCTGCGTTCTAAGTTAAATGGAAAGTCTTTGTGTATCAAAATAGCTGCCCCTGCCCTTCTTTGTGGGCTGAGTGGCCATATACATTGTCGGGTAATCTTTATGAACACATTTTGGCTTGTTTTCATGCGAAAAATGGGTTTCCTGCATGGAAAACAACTGAGGGCCTAAGTTGCCTATTGTACCTGAAGGCTTTCCTCCTTTTGAAAGGCCAGTTAAATCCCTTTACATTATGGGTTATAAACGTATAATCTGACCCACTCATCCTGGCTTAGAATCTACGTGTGCGTGCATTCCCTGACTACCTGCTGCCTTCACGTCCGTCGCCGTTTCCAGTGAGTCTAAGGATGAGCGGAGGCCCGGAGGGAGTCTGCTGATGCTGGAAAATCTGGTCGCTGTCAAACCAAAGGAAAACAGGAAAAATAAAGTGTTAGTGGTACAATTTGCAGAATTATACCCATAGTCAGAGCCGCTATCATAATTATTGCTACCTGATATCTGGTCTGCTGCTCTAGCAAGCTTAGCTCTCTCCCTTCTCCATAACAATTCGTACAAAAATTAAACTTCATAACAACTGATCAAAGTAAGACTGAGAATTTGTATGTCTATCTCAGGTGTCTACTTCTAACTATCTCTACATCTGAGGCTTTGACTATCACATATTTAAACTCAATTGCTCTACGTTGACTCTCCTTCATCAGAAGGATAATAAATAGTCCAGAATTGACATAAGGTCTCGGTGATATTTCCAGATACTAAGCCGGCTTTCAATCTGATCGTGCTATTGCCAAGTTCTCAGTGGTAAGATCCGGGTCTCCTCTACGTTGAGAGCTGTAAATATTTTGGCCTTTTGCGGTTCAAGTTTCTGTCTCTGGGAATTCTGGGGGGGGAGCGTATCCTCCTTTTGAAGCTGCGCGCCTACTAGAGTCCATTGTTTTTCGGGATAGGAGGAAGAGGAGGGCGGCTTTGCTCTTCAACCGGCAAGTCTGCCGAGCAGAGGCGAAGTTGGCGCAGCACCGCCAGGCAGTCCTCTAGAGTACGAGTGGTGTGCGCAGTGCCCTGATAGTTGAAGGTTAGAGCAAAAGGAAAGTTCCACCTGTATTGCAGCTTTTGCTGCTGGAGGATCGCCAATGCGGGTTTCATCTGCCTCCTCCTGTCTAGCGTGTTGGGGGACAGGTCCACGTAGACTTGCAGGTCTAGAGTTGTCAGGGCCTTTAACAGTCTGCATCTTCCTCGTCTCCGCCAGCAACAGATCCCTGGCCTGTTGCCTGAGAAGCGCACAATTACGTCTTTCGGGGCTTCTGGGTTTCTCGCCCATCCCAGAGCTCTGTGAACTCGTTCCATCTCAAGGACCGTCACTGCTTGGTCATGGAGTATTGCGCAAACGTCTACTTCAGGTATGCCGTCAGGTCCCTGTGTAGCTCTTGGGACCCCTCTTATTCTCAAGTTATGCCGGCCCGCGACCCGGTTCTCTAAGTCCTCAATTTTGTCCGATCAATTCCATAATATTGTAAGAATTTTGATCTATGGCCCGACCCCGATCATGCTGTTGCGCCTCTTCTATTTGGTCCACTATCTACTCCAGCATTTGGGTCCTTTGTCCCAGCTCTTTCAGGTCATTTCGCAGCGGTTCTATTGCTTTGGTCAGGAGCTGCTCGATCGTGGCAATAGATCTGGGAGAGAGGTCTATGTGTTGGTTCGCTTTTTTAGAAGTGTCTTCCCTGATCCAACGAATCCGATCCTTCAGAAGCTGAATCAATGTGAGACGTGGGTTTGGCCACCCTTGGCGGGAAGAGTTCCCGGATGCCCTTGGCTGAGGGGCCCCTCTTGCCTTCTTCATATTGCAGAGTAGTGTTTCACATTACTCCAATTAATCTGTGGCTTCCTCCTCCTATCCCGGTTGCTTGCAAGTAAGCTGGAAAATTATAATTGCAGTTGTTGCTTCACATCTAGCAGGTAAGCTCCCTAGTTATGATTCAGCAGTAGTTAGTTATCGTGTACTAGGATAGTCATATCCTCCTGTGGGGGTAGCTTTTACATCTGTTGGGTCAGTGGTCTTTGCTTGCCAGAATGCCTAGTATCACCCTATCCAGGACCCACTGCATGTTTGAGAGTCCCGGATGACTTAATTCAGGCCGGTTTAGATGCAGGTTCTTGTTCCCCTATTAGGGTTATAAAGAGCGGCTGAGCAAACCCCTTCTCCAGTGTCTCGGCAATTCCACCGACAGTCCTGTAGGATTCAGTTAGGATAGCTCCCTTTTTTTTTTGCACGTCGTGTGTAATTCCATTAAGTGGCCACAGGATGGCCAGTTAGGAGCTTTAGGGACTCTGTTTAGCTTTGTATAATATTCTGCTGCAAGACTAGCTTTGTTTTTATAACAGGAAAAGGACTGATCTACAGGTTAGTGTCACTGAGTCCAGTATATTATCAAGCCTATTTAAAGTTGCAATGTTCCCAGGCAGGATGTGGGTCCACACAACCCCTGAGTCTTGTGTAAGTCAGGGTAAAACAGTGTCCTGGTAGGGCTTGTGGGGGGGTGGAGGGTTCCAGTGATACCAGTCTTTCGGGGCCAGTGTTTGCTCCCAAGAGGTATCTTCCAGCTTTTGCAAGATATAGGGATATTTATTGTGATTCTGGGCAGATGAGGGTGTTGAATCTAGTGAGCTTGTGGAGACAGCTCCCCTTTTTATTGAGCTGCTTTAGTTTGTGATGGGGATGGTGCTGTGTGCTTCTAGGCCTCAGGCCTTCCTCGTGTGGATCCAAAATGGCGGCCGCCCGTTTTCCCCTGGGATTTCCTGCCTCCCTGGAGGCTTCTGATGCAGGCTACTGGCTTCATATGCTTCAGCCTGTCCCCTCCAGCCGTCCCTCTGCCCCGTCTCACCCTCCACCTGTGCCCTGGGGCTCCCTGCGGGTAGATGGGCCTTCTCCCCACGTGGTCCAAGATGGCGGCCTCCTCCTCCCTTCTATGGCTCCCACGTCTGCCTCTCCTACCTCCTCTGTCAGGGATCCAGGCGCCTGGAGCCTCCGGTCTCGGTCCCCTGGCCTCCTGTGCCTCCTCTGTGGCTGTGGAGCCCCCGCCTGGCGTTGTCCTTGTCTTTTGGGGGAGCCCCCCGTTTAGAAGCTATTGTGCAACCCCCTTTTCTCCTGGCTCCGAGGGTTCAGGGCCTCTGGGGGTGACCTGGCTGCTCCCCCCAATCCTCCCCTGAGGTTTTTTTTTTTTTTTTTTCGGCCCTGGGGTGTATTTTGGGCCAAATTCAGCAGCCCTGCAGCAGGAGCTTGCACTAAACACGTCCGGTGGTGTGGACGTTGGCTCCGCCCTCGCCGTCTCTGGGACTCTTTAAATAGATGACCGCTATTTCCAATAGGAAACTCGATGTGCCATTTCAACAAAGTACAAACAAGAAGAAACAAAAAAGTATCAAAACAACACAAAACTGTGGTTACACAGATTGTAAGGTCTTACAAGTTACCTTTTCAGATGATCGGCCCCACAAAACAATTAGGTGCCATTTACTTTAATTGTAAGCTTATATTTAAATGTTTTTAAAGTAGTATTTAACATGTTAACATTGTCTTTTAAAGTTGTGGAAAGTTACTTCACGCTATATTGAATATAGTCAAACATTTATGTTACGACAAGTTTAAGCATTTGTTAATACAATCAACTGTATAATTTTAAGATGGAGTATTGATTCAGGGAGCAATCCGATCGCCAGTTACTGGGGTCAGGAAGGAATTAATTTTTTTCCCTCTTTTGATACAATTGGCCAAGTTTCAATGGGGGGTTTTTATTGATTGCCTTCCTCTGGATTCAAGGCAAATTTAATTTAACATGAGTTTAAAAAAAAGGTTACAAAACATGTTAGTGTACAAAATACTTACTTTTGGAAACTTTTACATAGTCGTTTGTCTATTTATAGATAAATATCAATTCAAAATTTTATTATTGTTTAAAATACAAGTTGCATGTTGAAAACTTTGTTATGGTTTACAATATTTATTCCATGAAAAATTTATAACATTGTTATATTGTTATTACATGTATGACAAATAAAAAAGTTCATATTTACAAAAAAATAAATAATATATACCTGTTGGTTAAAAGTGGGAGGCACATATACAAACTGTTGTAATTCCTACACCGTTCACCTGATTTGGATGTAAATACCCTTTAAATTAAAGCTGAAAGTCTGCAGTTAAAGCACATCTTGTTAGTTTCATTTCAAATCCATTGTGGTGGTGTATAGAGCCAAAAAGTTTAGAATTGTGTCGATTGTCCCAATATTTATGGAGCTGACTGTATACTGTAACTACAATTGTCCTTTGTAGGATATTAGGTTTTGAATGAACATTATGACCAATAATAGAAAAAATAACCACAAGTCAATTATCAATTAATAAGATAGCCATTGCTAGCTTTATTTCAATCTGTTTATTGAATACATGAACAATGATAAATGATTTAAAAACATCACACATTATACTTTTAGAATTAAAAAATTGAATAAATTATTGTCATGATCAGCACAGGCCACTGGAGCCAGTATGTAAACACAAAGAGGGCACAGATATATATATATATATATAGTATATGAACAATAAGGAAAATTCAGATGACATCAGCTGTATATGCTCCCTTTACATCATTCCTTAGAGGGAAACGTGATAGCCTCTTTACTTCTGAAGTGGCAGGAAATGGAAGATACAGCACTTAAGGCCCTTTAGCCACCAGTGGTTTACAAAAACAGTAACTTATATAAGAATATCTTAAATAATCAAAGTGAAACTATACAAACAAAAATAAACTAACCTAAAAGAGACAATGTCATGATTGCTGGAAACATGTAACTGTAATACTTCTGGAAGGTACCTTATAAAGAATAACAACCAATCAAAAAACAGAATCAGAAGAGTTGAATTAGTAACATTATTAAGACATAAGAATGGGGGGAGGTTTACCATAATCAGTATTAACCACTATATCTATGCATCTTTTGATGAAGAATTATGCAAAGGTTCTCAGTATTTGACTCTGATTATATAACTGAATATATATATATATAATATATATATATATATATTAATATATATATATATATATATATATATATATATGTGTGTGTGTGTGTGTATGCACAACTTTAAATGCTCAGAACTTTGTTAGACATGGATGCAGATTATTCATAAACATGCATAAAACATGTTCTTTTCACGTGAATAGCTTTAGCATCTTCTTATCCTACTGTTCTAAATGTGAACTATTCTTAAAATGCTATTCAAATCTGACGAATGAAACATATAAAAGAATTAGATTTAATTATTTAGATTTTTTGAAGGGCTACATATAGATGGAATGTATTGGAATACACAACAAGATCGACACTGAAAAGAGTGGAAATGTTTTGAACATCACAAACATATATCATCAGGTTTTAATATGGCTACCTAGACTAGTGTTTCTCATCTCCTGTCCATGGGATACATTAACAAGGCAGATGATAAGTGTTTCCTTGCTTGACTACAAGACTACAAATAGGAACAAGCAGCTCAATCACAGTAACTAATCCAACTGTGTTCAAACACAGATATCCTAAAGTGACTTAATTCCCTGAGGACCTGAGTTGATAAACACTATTCTAGAGTACACACAACACAATCTCATCCAAGGCAAAAACTATTTCATGAGTACACTAAGTGATATCATTACTGATAGAACCTCAATATATAGTGATAAAAAGGAAAGCATACAGTGAATATCATCCAGAAAGGCAGACAATTGAAAGAGAACATGGTACATTACCTGTGATTACATAAACCACATTTTGGTGAATATCATACAATGGTCTGGGATACTATATGTATACCCATCATATTGCACATTAGCTACAAGGCATTATGACACCAGTACTTGTTATGCCACTCTACTGCAGCTGCCCCGAGATCCTACTTTACTTAGGCACAACACTGATACTGTAAGAGCCCACTAGAAACCTGGAGCACAAATATCTGTTACTCCCTCCTTATGTAGTGTGGCAGATGGCTGAGGACAGAACAACACTTTCCTCCAATACAAAATACAGCAGACAGAAGAAAATCTTCCCAGACTACAGCCAAGCAAGCACTCTGAAATGTAGAAGAAGGTGCAGGTGCATAGAATATAAAAAAATGCTTGTTAAAAGAATAGTCAAAGGATATCATGCAACTAAAGCAACAGATGTTTCCTGGAGACAATATCCCAATTTAAATTATAGGTTCCAAAAAGAGAAGTGCTCCTTGAGATACCAGGATACATTAGCAACTAGTTAAATATGCATAAAACATTGAGCTAGTATAGTAGGTGGGTAGTGAATAATATGCTCATGAAAAAATGTATGCTCTCGTTCTTCGAGAAGAACCAAATACGATGCTTCCTCCATTCATCGTCCAAGCAATATATGTAGAATATCAGCCTGAGCAGATGAGAGTTCATACTCGCTAGAAGAGCTGACTTGCCTTTCAACTTTCTTCTGCTTGATCTTCGGAACTATGTCACTTTTTTCTCAAAGTAGCTCACAGGGCTGCCTCCGTTAACATGGAGGCCAGAATCTGCTCAAAGGAGATTGACCACTCCTGTGTCAATCGGTGCTACCATATTTGGGAGCAGAGTTGCCAGCTTCACATCCAACAACACAGTGTCATCGGCAATATCCTCACACTGTAGAGAGCTGGCACCTCACCATGGAATAGGAGGATACTGAGGTGTCGTCCTTTGTTTCATCATCTGATGTTGGCTGGGTAGGAGGGGCTGCTTTCTTTCTGCTCTCCCACTTTCACTCTTTTAGCTTATGAATTTCTTCCTGGGTGAGAGCGGTTTGATTGTTGCTTGGTACTGGGAATGCCTCAGTAGCCCTGTTCTTGCTGTTCTGTTGGACTCTGCTGCTTATTTCTCCATTACCAGAGCTCTGCTCCTCCCTCTTCACTAGAGGGTTCCCTTGTCATACTTGCTTGCCTGTCATCAAAATTCCTAAGAGGTGGGTTAGTGAACTTTTTGCCCACTTCACCAATCCGCAGCAGGAGACTGGCAACTGTGGCATAGCGTGGTTATAATTCTTGTTCAACTGGATCCTTCACTGAACATGTTATAAAATGTCTTGCACAACTCAATAAAACTGCTCCCTTTATAATAGAGAGAAAGAAAAGCACATTTAAAATACAGTCAAGTAAAAAGGCCCTAGCATTTCCTGTTGTCAAAAAGAGGGATATTTGATTTTAATGTACCAATGTGTATTTTTCTTTTCTCTTTTTCTCAAATGAAGCTCTCAAGCAAAAACTGATCCAAACGTTTATCTGATCTGGGCTTGATTCAATCAGCCCAGTGAGCAGTAATAATAAATGTATGAGTCATACTTGTCTGTCAATGAAATCTACATAAACTCTGTGCATTTCCAGTTATGTTCAGTGCCGTTTAAAAAGGCTATACTTAATTTTTCATGCAGAACACAACTCTGACAATGTTTAAAGCATGCATGTTTAAATGCATGACAGAATAGAGTTGTGTTCCACGTCCATTTATGTGTGATACTCAATGGAACTAGAAAAAGCTCCCACCATCATACACACGCATTAAAATTCATCTCTGCATTTGGAAATGTTCTAACTGGGATTAAGTACCATTGTAGTGTTCACAGAAAATGTTTTAATAATAATTAAAGAACTAATTAGCAGTAAAATTATGGTCCTGATTAGCAGTAAAAAATTATGTTTCTTTGAACATGGACATTTGAACCTCAGTTTTGCAGCCTCCAGACAATCTGCTTGTCTTTTCTACTAAGTGTCTAGGTGGGTTTAAAGGCATATGTAAGTGAGCTGGGTTTCAAATGTTTCCTAAAAAACAGCTACTGATTAGTAGAAAAATATGTATTATATTGAAAAGTTGAATGTACTTACATATTTATATGCTAGATACTAATATGTGAATGTGCACACCCCTAGGAAGCTTACATAAAGTGTACCCTGCAGGGTACAGTGTGTGACCACTAAAGGAAATGATGGTTGGTGGGATCACAGCTGATTTCCCCATAAGGAGACAGGCAGAGAGAAAAAAAAACAGCAACTGCCAGATTGTGATACAAATGTTTCAGTCTATACTTCCTCCCGATTGGCCAAAACAATTTTTCAAACTATATACCAATTTAGCCTCAGTTTGGAGGGTGTTAACCCTAAGTTTCAACTGACAGAAATGAAAAGCTAGTTTGCTAACTTCAAGTTAAGTGGTTAAATGCTTATTATTATTTTGGTATTTTTTCATGCAAAAAAATGTTTTCATACTCTACTAAATCTCCTCTATCAGATGAACTCAGCTCACTTACATATCCCTTTAGGAGAGGAGATTGTCCTGATATAAGTACTTACATGTAATGGCCACTGCAGGCAAACGATCTATAATCAATTTTAGGACACCCGCCTGGACAGATCTACCCTGCCCCTTAATTCACTAGAACTGTCAATTACACTGCAATAATTCTGCTTATGCCCGTTTAAGGTTAAACGCTGAGAATGTTCATTTAATTGCTATATTTTTTTCAAGAATTCGCAATCATTTATTTAAGAAAATAAATATAAAAACACATACACATAATTGTGTAGTGTTGCGTAGTGACAAAACCCAAACAATTTTTTTAAAATATTTTTTTTAATAGTATTTATACATAATGGGAAAAAAATCTAATTATGACAATTTTTAATACTTTATGCAAAGTTGACTTTAATATTTTTCTCCCATAGAGATGGCATTACATTTATAATGTTTACCTGGTTCATCTTTGGAAGATCCTTGATAGTTTCTTTTTTACGCTCCTTTTGACTTGCCCACATACGCAGATAATACTTGTAGTCTGGAGGGCTATTTGCTTTCTCATCTGTTAATTAAAAAATATACAGCACATAAATATTAAACATAATGGAAAACTTTAATGTTTTAATTTTTTATGATTATATTTCAAATAAGAAATCACTTTGCTATGAATTTTGCCCATTATCAAGTCTAATTATTCAAAACCTTATATACAAACAAATTGACCATAGTGGTTCTTTAAAAACAGGGTATCTTCAAATACATAATTGTTATAATATGAGTATCTTTTATGATATGTCTAATGTGCTTCTGAAGGTGAACATAATTGTGAGGCTGGATGAAAAGGTAAGGTTTACTTTTTATCTAAATTAATTAGTCTCATGAATTATTAATTTGAATAGGGGCTCTCAATTATGCAGATATTCTGCACTTTCAGACAAAATATAATATTTTAATGTACGCTTATCACATCTTTCTAGAGACACTGCCGAAGCAGGGTCATAAAATAGGCAGAGAGACTACTGCTCTAAAGCTCCAGTTGCAAAAGTAACAAAAGATCACAGATAAGATTATTTAAAATCATGTTACAATTTTTGATTATGGTCATTTCTAGAAGCCTAAATATATGCTGAAAATTTCATTTTCGGTATAAGGACATGTTTACCTTTTATAGACGCACAATCATTTTTGTATATTTTTTATTTACGTTTAGTTTTATTTTGTACTTTTGTCTTATAAGACTAAGTTTGAAAGTTTTCAAAGTTTTTAGGTGCTTTAGGGAAAGCACTATGTATGTTTGATTTTATGTTCAATAACAGAACACTCCATTCTTTTGCATTGTGTTAAAATTGTTTTTGACTTGTACTTTATGCCAGTATAATACTATGGCGAGCTACAAATATAGGATAATAATAATAGAATGGACAGACATTTAAATAGTTAATGTTTGCTTCACTTACATTGTCATTATGTTGTTTGCAATGAGCTTATACATAGGAAAAAGGGTCACATTACCTTAGTGGATAAACATATTTAAACACAATGTTTTCCAACTCAAACTAATACAGAATACCTTTCTTTTCCTGAGAGCATCCATGTTCAGCTGCTGATCCATTTCCTTGCCCATCCGAGTCTAAAAGGCAAAAATGGAATACCTAAGGATTCTGCTAAATTTGGGTCTATTAGGAGCCCCGTCTCCTTAATGGAAAGCAACATGCAATAATGGTGTCATTTCAGAGTAAAACCATGTATTTTGAACACCCATACTGTCACAAGGCAAAAGCTCAATTTGTGTTTCTGTTTGGTTTGGTGAGATCGGCTTTTATGGCTTGTACAGCAGCAACTAACACAGATCACTAGGTGCCGGATTGCTTTTGTTTGTATTAAAAAACAACTGTGGTTTCACTCTGACACCAGAGTATTTTGTGTCAGCTTTCCTTTAATAATATAACCACAATCAATATGATCAATGGGGGTTTTGTGAACTCTATACTAGCTGACAAATGGGAAGAAACGGAGGAAATTACCTAAAATCAGTATAGTGATCTGGCTGACAGATGATAGGATGATTTGTATGTATTATTAATATTACTAATCCCACACAGAATATAAACTAACCTGGGAACTCACACTGCAGAATAAGATCCAACTCAGATAGAAAGGGAGATACTGCAGTCACAAAGAGAGAGAAAAGAAATTGAAAGAGCCAGGAATAAAGATTAAAATAAACAGATAAGAAGATAAAGTAGAAAAAGACGCAACAAAAATGATATCAGGGCAGAAAAGAAAACAATAGACACCTGCAGCTCATCTATACATGCACATAAACAAGGAGGGCAGACGCTGAGCCTATCTAGTGCCCGCACATTTTAAATCAACACTTAAAGATGACCTTTTACCACTAGGTATTAATGAAGTGGGTATAATAAAAAATAAGTTGTCTGTGTTTTATGGCTTTTTAAATGTAACAATATTGCCCTACATCAGGGGTGGGCAAGCCATGTCCTGGGGAGCCCCACACAGGCCTGTATTTGAGGATATCCTTTCTGTGCACAGCCGAGGCAATCAGGATGACTGAAGAAGTGATTGACTCAACTGTGCTCAGCAGGTTTATCCTCAAATCTTGGCCTGTGTGTGACCCAACTTGCCCACCCCTGCTCTACATCATCAAGCAAAGCAAAAATGTTTTGACCATTGCAAAAGTGCCAGCTTTTTGCTTTGGTTTCTTCAAACATACTAACTCCAAAGGTGAAAAAAATAAATCGGACATTAATTATTGCAGTGAAAAGAGTTAAAAAAAAGAAAAAATTATGTGCCATTCTTGACCTGAAAGTATGTTCTCATACTTCCGTATGTATCATGTGTTGTGGCTGAAATAGACATAACCGCAAGTAAACAACAGCTAACACTGCACCTTTTTAATACAGTTATAAAACAGTAAAAATATCTTAAATTAAATCTAAAGTAAAGTCCCTTTAACTTTACTTTACTCGTATCGGTGGCTCGAACAGAACTTGGCATTCCCTGCTAGACAATATAAACCGATAACGTACTAAAAAAATGGTACATTACTCAAGCAGCCTTCAAGCACCAGTGGTCATGTAAAACACATTCAGGCATGCTTAGGACATGCATAAGGCTATGCTTGACAATGCTTTTAGGTAGATAAAATGGGTAGGCTAGATGGAGATACTGGTTGTTATCTGCTTTCAAATATATGTTGTATGTAATCTCAGGGGAGCTGACACTCAGTAACTTATTTAACAAAAGGTAAAGAGAGTTAATTCTACTTTATGTATAAATGAAATCAGAATGTCAACTTTAAGTGTCCATTTAAGGCTCTCAACATCAAATTAGCAAAATAAGCGTAATTGGAAAATCCAATGCATAATATTACTTCCTTTTCCTAAACACATAATACTTTGTTCCATAGGCTGGTGGAAAAGGAATTAGTAGTGCAGATAATGATAGCAAAATTACCCTCTGGAGTCTGATCGTCCGTGAAAAAATTGGTGGCTTCCAGAGCAGACTCTGTTTCTTCTGAGCTAAGAGCTATGAAGAAAAATAGAGTGTTTAATAGCCAACATATACATCTATCCAGAATGCATTCATCCACAGAAATCATTATTTATATTAATATACAGCAACTAGTAATCAACGTTTAGTTGTGCTCGAATAGGTTGAAATATGTATTGATTGACTCTTATTTAGTATAACACAAACAATCCTAGTAAAGTCAGTACACATTAAATACTAACATGAATAAACACAAAGTGGAGCAGTAACTATATACTGTACTATACATAAAGTATATGTGGCATATTGCAAAAATATAAAGCATAGCTACTCTAGATGGCTTCATATTTTCATCATGTGCATAATGATAGTCTAATGTACTCATAAAGAATAGAACTATTTATTAACTAACTTCATACTGCAGTCTAAAGATGAAGAAAGTAGGAACCCGATTCAATTGAGCTTTCGCCAGTTACTGTTGTCCGTAAGTGAGGTTGCAAGTTAATTTGCTATTTAATTTGCTTCTTTTTGCAAGCTCCAAATGGGTTACAAGTTACGGCTTTGAAAAAATTGCGATGGTTACAGCCTCCAGAAGCCTGATCTTGCACTTTCGCAAGAGTAATGATGGCTAAAAAAGAAAAATTGCTATTCCATTGCTCCAAGTCCCCAAGGGAGCAAAAGTTTTCACACCCGTAAATGGCAAATGAAGGGGAAAATCCTATGAGTGCTAGAGAGGACCCGCAAGTGGGTTAAGCACCTGTTCGTAGCACTGTAAATGCAAATATAAAATCAATACTGCACTGTAAATAACGGGGAAAGCGATGATAGACATTAGAATTAATTGCACAACAGTCTCAAGCTCGAAAATCGTCAGTATATAAGATTCATTTTTACATTTCATTTCGAGATTAAATCGATCTCGGGTATCAATGAGTTAATACATATCAGGCCACCCATATGAACTAGAACAATATTGGCATGAATTTTCATAATTCTGTATTTTTGCGAGTGATTACATATCGAATCCCCATACCTAATTAATTGACATGTTTTACTGCCGTAATAATGACGGTCTCATTTTATATTGGCTGGTTCGAAATGGGAGGTTACGGCCTTGCTTAATTCATGTTCCCACCCTGAAATGCTACGAACCAGTGCATGGTTTACGGTTTCGGCTTTGGGCTGTTAACTTGTGGGCTTGAGCAATTGAATAGCATTGTAATCGGAGAGGAACGGGAGCCCGCAACACACCCGCAGACATACGGCCTACAACGATCGAGTTGGGGACTTGCAATTGAATCGTGCTCTCTATGTTTAGTATTCAAAAGTGTTGTATCGCGCTTCTACAGCAATGATTCCATAAAAAACAATGCATGTTTCTAAGAAGACAAATATCAGCATACAGCTGGTAACTGGGTCTCTTTCCTGAAAAGGTCAACAAAGTCCTGGCCAAGGGCAACTGAAACTTTGCATTGGCTGCTGAGTCCCCTTGATTCTGTCAATTTTATGATCTTGCTTCCAACTCTCTCCCATGATAGCTCTCTCTACTATCCAAATCACTAACTTATATTTGCCCCGATTTTGGTATGCCTAGCTTCCATTATACTATCCTCCTATTCTGCCTTCTATGTTCCCCCTTCATTTATGTATTTTTCTCACCTTCACAGCTTTGACCAAACATTCAACATTAGCCTACAAACTAATCCATCACTGCTAATACGCTATTTATCAGTTTCATAGAGAATTTCTGAAGATATTAAATAAAAAGTCCCAACTTAACTAACCTGGAGGCAAATGTAGTTTATACAGGAACTTCAGTTTGTCTGTTAGGTCTCCATGGTACATCCCACCTGTCACAGAAGGAGAAAATCAAATCAGACAAAAATGAACTTGCTTAATTTTAGTATGATAAATGAGTCAAATTTGTAAGCACTCTCTACAGTAAAGGTAGTTGGATGGGTAAGTTATAATCAGGAGAGCTGTAAAAACAAAACAAACAAAAAAAAAATGAACAAACAAATCAAAAACACACACAAAACAAGAGTTAAAGAATTAACTTACAAAGGAGTCTTTGGCCACATAAAAAAGGAGAGACAGTGGAAAACTTAGAGTAAGACTAGCGCCATATTTGTATAGTGAATATTATGATAGCGACACTAAGCAGCTATAGACAGCCTTACAGTCTATGAAGACCCAATACAAAGACTCTCCTGGGCTTCTCGATTCACCAGTCGCATCTCATTCCTTACAATGAGGAGGCTTTGTGCTCTGCTGCCCACATAATACATTAGCTATCTATCTGGAATGACTGTGTAAGTAAACATTAATGGTGTTTGTATTGACTAGTGGTAGGTCATATAAAAGTAAAGATGGCAATTTGAAAAACAAAAGAAAATGGGATAGGGGGGTTTGCAGAGCGAGTGAAAGGAAATGCCTGTAAATGTCCTATGTGAAGTTAGTTAAAAGCATATCCCCCATTTTCTTTCATAAGACTAATGTGTGTAACCCCTCTCAGAAAAATACATTCTTTCAGCTGAACTTGAAAATAAAGGATGTCCGATATAAATATTCAGTCTAAATGAGCAGCATTTTGCAAAGAGATTGTTCTTTGTGAGTGTACATAAATCTACATGCAAACTATGTCATTTCAAATTAGAAAAAAATAATGAAGCAACATTGTACCTACCAATGTGTTGGAGCAAATAATGAAAAATGTAACAGTAGACTACACTATATATAATATAATATATAATATATATATATATATATATATATATATACATATTCTCTATGTTTTAACTGTGTTCACTGCTCACAATTTTCTGGCATATCAGGTGCTGCATTCACCAATTCAAAAAAATGTATCGACTCCAACAATACATGGCATCAGATTTCAAGAGAAGAAATGCATATTAGGGCTATTACCTTGCTTGTGCATAGCTTCAGTGTATAGGATACATTGTATGTAATTTCATCTCTTAAAAATCATGGTTTAAAACTACGGGAGAATAAGGAAAAAATAGATGGATATCAATGAGACATATTCTTTGATACATATGGTGTATTTCTTTTTCACGCCATTTGCCCCAGGTGTGCACTTTTTCGTATGATTCCATATTTTTCAGAATTGTACCAAGCATTTAACTTCCAGCCTGAAAATTTGTGTTTTTATCTTTTTCCTTGAAATATCAGCTAATATTTATTTGTAACAAGACAGACACAGGATTGCAATGTGTTTGAAAACGTACCAAGCCCTGTTACAAACTCCTTGAAGTTAATTAGAGAGTCCTTATTGCTGTCCAGAAGGCGGAACATTCTTGTGGCAAGGATCGGGCCATGATCACCACAGGACCAGGGAGTGAGTTGAATGAACAACTCCTGAAACTGCTCCATATCAATGCGGTATTGCTCTAGATAAGGCAAGCTGGGATCGTGTCGACTGCCAGATGCTTTGTTTCCTCCCCAGTAACAGCTCATTAGATGCTGGGTCTAAGGAGATTATTCAGAATAACATCAGTATGACATAGAAATCAGTCAGTGACAAATTCTGAGAAATTCTATATTTTTATTTGTTCTTTTTTTTTTTTGCTAAAATTTGTCTGTCATTCAGCTCAAGAGAAACTGCTACCACATTAGCCATGTTTTCATTATTCAATTTCCCACATTATTATTGAGTGACTCCCTGATTAATAGATTGCTTTTATAATAAGAAATAATTAAATCCAATAATGAGGTTAACTATATAATGAAAATAAGTCAATTATTGATCTCTTTAGCAGAGTGACAGATGCAACTTAGTAAATTCAAAGTGTTTTTTTTCTATTTTCTACTTTACTATCCTACTAAAATTTTAGAGCTCTGCTGGGATGTGTGGATCATTGCTTTTACATCTTACAATCATATAACCAAAACTGCATTATTTGGGCAAGAAAGCTTTAAATTGGTAGGGGTCATCAAACTACTTGGCTTAAGAATTTTAATAAAGAAAAAGAGAGGAATACAGAGAGGGAGGAAAAATAGTGTTAGAGAGTGGGGAGTTAGGAGAATTAGAGTGAAAAGGTGCAATAAAGGAGGCTCAAGTACTTTCATGGACACCCAAAAAAGCACCGAAAGCTAGATCTACAAAAAGAATACTGATCTACAATACCAACCTTGAATAAGACATACAGATCCTCAAGCTCTTCCATGGAAAAGCCAAGATCAGTGGAGATGGCTCTCACCTATTGTGCAGGCACGTAAATATTAAGACATTAGTTCCATGAGAATATTTACATATCGCTGTAGGACAAATCAGAGATTTATGTAACGTGACATTATACAGGTCAGGCACACAATTATGGAGTATATTATAGTATTTACATTTCTAATAAACTAAAATAACATGTTTGTTCTTTTTTATTGAGTCCATGGTATTATCTAGAACATCTAGAAAAATACAACAAACAAATGTATAAACTGTATCTGATATAACAACAATAAATTAAATATTTACAGCAGATATAAGATATAATTACTACTGAATAAACATGGTCAAAATAGAAGTAAAACATCTGTCAATAATTTAGTTCTTAATATAATGAATACTGTCTATAAAGGTAAAAATGATTTAATAAAATGGACTATTAATGATATAATACATATGCTGTAATCTATTGAAAGGAAACCTAATGTACAATGAACATTATATATATATATATATATATATATATATATATATATATAAAAATAAAATAAATAAAGATAAAGATATATAGATATATATATCTATATATATATATATATATATATATATATAAATATATATAGATACATATATATATAAATATAGATATATATATATATAAATAAATATATAAATATATATATATATAATATATATATATAATATATATATATATATATATATATATACACATATATATGTATATATATATATAGATAGATATATTGTGCATAATACAGTATATCATTAATGACATAATAGATAACAAGTTTGCGAGTTTTCAATCTTGCATGGTGCTTTGGGGAAAGCACTATGGACACTGGTTTCTAAGCTCAAATACAGGGCCCTCCATCATTTGCAATGAATTAATACTGATATTGTTTTTTGCCTTGAACTTAACCCCTGTATAGTGCGAATAGGTTGGCGCGTTACAAATAAACGATAATAATAGAAGCAGAAAATCCTGGAAAATCTTCTAGGCTTGGTTTAATGGATCACCAGTTTAAACATTGATTGAGGAACCTGTCAACCACCTACTCAATACTCTGCGCTCGTCCTGTTCATGTATGTAAATTGTATATCAAAATGCTTTTACTAGTGCTAGAAAAATAAGGCCACGCTGGATAAGTAATAGATTAATTTAATTATTTTGTTTATGTTATATATTTTATGGCAAAGTACTGCCAACAGAGGTCACTGAGAAAAGCTTTATACTGTTTGCTTTATACTGTTAGAGAAAGAGATTTGTGTTAGAACCAAGCTATTTTACAATTAAGTTGTTAAGCAAATTGCATATTTGGAATATATATATATATATATATATATATACAGTCAGGTCCATAAATATTGGGACATCGACACAAAACTAATCTTTTTGGCTCTATACACCACCACAATGGATTTGAAATGAAACTAACAAGATGTGCTTTAACTGCAGACTTTCAGCTTTAATTTGAGGGTATTTACATCCAAATCAGGTGAACGGTGTAGGAATTACAACAGTTTGTATATGTGCCTCCCACTTTTTAAGGGACCAAAAGTAATGGGACAATTGGCTGCTCAGCTGTTCAATGGCCAGGTGTGTGTTATTCCCTCATTATTCCATTTACAAAGAGCAGATAAAAGGTCCAGAGTTCATTTCAAGTGTGCTATTTGCATTTGTTGCTGTTAACTCTCAATATGAGATCCAAAGAGCTGTCACTATCAGTGAAGCAAGCCATCATTAGGCTGAAAAAACAAAACAAACCCATCAGAGAGATAGCAAAAACATTAGGTGTGGCCAAATCAACTGTTTGGAACATCCTTAAAAAGAAAGAACGCACCGGTGAGCTCAGCAACACCAAAAGACCCGGAAGACCACGGAAAACAACTGTGGTGGATGACCGAAGAATTCTTTCCCTGGTGAAGAAAAAACCCTACACAACAGTTGGCCAGATCAAGAACACTCTCCAGGAGGTAGGTGTATGTGTGTCAAAGTCAACAATCAAGAGAAGACTTCACCAGAGTGAATACAGAGGGTTCACCACAAGATGTAAACCATTGGTGAGCCTCAAAAATAGGAAGGCAAGATTAGCGTTTTCCAAACAACACCTAAAAAAGCCTTCACAGTTCTGGAACAACATCCTATGGACAGATGAGACTAAGATCAACTTGTACCAGAGTGATGGGAAGAGAAGAGTATGGAGAAGGAAAGGAACTGCTCATGATCCAAAGCATACCACCTCATCAGTGAAGCATGGTGGTGGTAGTGTCATGGCGTGGGCATGTATGGCTGCCAATGGAACTGGTTCTCTTGTATTTATTGATGATGTGACTGCTGACAAAAGCAACAGGATGAATTCTGAAGTGTTTCGGGCAATATTATCTGCTCATATTCAGCCAAATGCTTCAGAACTCACTGGACGGTGCTTCAAAGTGCAGATGGACAATGACCCGAAGCATACTGCAAAAGCAACCAAATAGCTTTTTAAGGGAAAAAAGTGGAATGTTATGCAATGGCCAAGTCAATCACCTGATCTGAATCCGATTGAGCATGCATTTCACTTGCTGAAGACAAAACTGAAGGGAAAATGCCCCAAGAATAAGCAGAACTGAAGACAGTTGCAATAGGAGGTTTGGCAAGAACATCACCAGCGATTGAAACCCAGCGCCTGGTGATGTCTATGCGTTCCAGACTTCAGGCTGTAATTGACTGCAAAAGATTTTGCAAACCAAGTATTACAAAGTGAAATTTTTGTTTATGACTTGTTGATCTGTCCATTTACTTTAGGTCCCTTAAAAAGTGGGAGGACACATATTACAAACTGTTGTAATTCCTACACCGTTCACCTGATTGGATGTAAATACCCTCAAATTAAAGCTGAAGTCTGCAGTTAAAGCACATCTTGTTCGTTTCATTTCAAATCCATTGTGGGTGGTGTATAGAGCCAAAAAGATTAAAATTATGTCGATGTCCCAATAATTATGGACCTGACTGTATATATATATATATATATATATATATAAATAAAACAAAGCTGTTTGTCAGTTGTAAACTAAAGCAGAGATTCAGAGATTCACACACTGTGGGCAAATAATGGTCCTTTAGCTTAATTCAGGTGGTCCACGATAAAACTAGGATTACAAAAAAATTATGAAAATGAATATAAAACAAGTCACTGCATATCAATCAACTTTTAAGTGGTCCAATGAAAAAAAAAAGTTGGGAAAACACTAGACTAGAGCATTGAAAAAAGAGTACTCGATGTTATGGCAGTGACCCTTTCAACCATTTATGGTTTTTTTGAGAGTAAACTACTACAATATTTGTGCTTACATGGTTTATATAAAACCAACTACGGTATACTTGCATTAAATTAATTGTTTGCTATTTCAATAAATGAATTTCATCCTATAAAATCAATACAAGGATTGCACATATGTATTTATGCTCTTTTTTCTACCCACCACACTCCTCTTGGCGGTATCCTCCAAACACTGGATCACTGATCTGTCTCTGCTTGAAGCGCATACTGCTCAATATCATCAAGCTCGCAGGTGTACTAAACTTCTAAAGACAGAATGTATGTGATATTTATCAATGGGGTTATAATGCTGTTTTTTCACAATTAAAATGCAGGGTAATTGTATTATTAAAAGAGGCGGTATGCAACAGAAAGAAAACTAATTTGATATAGATAATTTTGGTTATGATATTGAAAAACAAGTATTGGATTTTTTCAAAGTCAATTTAAAAGGAGAAAATCACTATAGAATAGTTACCTCATAAGATGCTGTTGATGAGATCAAATATTTTCAACTTCAGGTGGAGTTCATCCCCACTGGTAAGAAGAGCAGTAAGTGAGGGAATAGAGGAGAGACACTTTGCTTGTTTACCACATTGTCAAGATACCTGCAAAGAGAAATATGGAAGAGATAATTTACTAGGAGCTGCTCATTCAGAGTAACCATGGGTGCAGGTTGTGAGGCATTTCCCCATATCCCTCTGTACTCCCAGCTCCAGGTGTACCCTTTGATTTTGCCTTTCCTCCTCCTGAATTTCAAATGTTTGGTAAGAAACAGGCAGGGATGATCAGAAATATGTGTTATATAGATAAGTTCAGTGTATTTACAAAGTTATAGGCGGGGAGCTTACATAACCAAGTACACACATAGGGGAGCAGCCAGGTACAGAGTTTGAGCTTTCAAAGGAAGTACTTGCTGCAGGATGGAATCACATGGTTGGGTGCCACCCGGTATATGCTAATGACGTGGCGAGCTGGCGCACATGTGACGTCTCCGGGTCAAGGAGCGGAGGCCGGAGCTGAAGCAGGTAAGTGAGGGGGAGGTATTTAGGGGGTTTAGGTTGAGGAGGGGGGTTTAGGTTGAGGAGGAGGGGGGTTTAGGTTGAGCAGGGGGGTTTAGGTTGAGCAGGGGGGTTGAGGATGAGGAGGGGGGTTGAGGATGAGGAGGGAGGTTGAGGATGAGGAGGGAGGTTGAGGATGAGGAGGGAGGTTGAGGATGAGGAGGGAGGTTGAGGAAGGAGGATGAGGATGGGGGGTGGAGGAGGGGGTTAAGGATGGTGGGTTTGAGGACGGGGTTGAGGAGGGAGTATGCGGAGGGAGTATGCGGAGGGAGGTTGAGGATGAGGAGGGAGGTTGAGGTTGAGGATTTTGCTTCAAAGTTCTTTATATGAATTTTTGTTTTTCCTGAAATTTCCTTCTTAAAATGAAGTGCGTGTTATATGCCGATAAATACAGTAATTTATTAATGTTGCCTTTGTTACTAAACTGAATAGAAAACCTTATGGAGTGGCAGGACTGAGGATTTACATAAGATCTCTGTTCACCTTTCTAAATAGCAGACTTGACAACAGAACTCATTGGAAGAGTAAGCCTCCTAGGATAGCGCTCACATTCAAGCTACAGAAAGACTAGCAGTCTAAGACGGAATCCCCCATGATACAGTAAGAATCATAAAAATAAAAGATTTATCTAAAATTGGCTTTTGTAATCATGTCTTGCATTTCTGCTAATGTATTTTGTTACCTATTTCACAAGCATGTGATGTTTGACCAAACTACAATGATCCTTTAAAGGGTTACTGTAACGGTCCAGTTTTTATGACTTAAGTAGTAAAGATGGAACATTTGTCTAAAGAGACAAATCTTTAAAGTAACACTGTCATCCCAACAAGAAGTTGATTTCATCTTAAAGAGCATGAAAACTGCGTCTATACATTGTATTGGCTGTAAATAATTCCCGAGAGTTTCAGAATTATGTGTGCAGCTCCCATATACAAAATGTAAGGCTATGAATGCTAAACTGAGGCCAAGAGTGCTTGATAAGTGCAAGGTGGGAGGATCTAATCCCACAATAATATATAGGGTATTGCTTTGGCCACTAGAGAGGCAGACAAGCAGGCGATTATACTAATTAGTGCAAGAAATTATCTAATTAGTATTCAGGAGGTCATCGCTGTTTATTAATCAAATCAAAGCAATCCTAAATAACTCAGGAATGCGACACTTTAGAAAAAAACAGCTAAAACAATGTATAGCCATTTATGCTATTTAAGAATAACTTAAAACAATTGGTTTTCCAGTGACAGAATCTCTTTAACATCAGACACCAGAATTACAAAAGCCATTATAATTAGTCATACCTCCCAAGGGATAGTCATGGCTTCTCCGTCATCATTGGAGTTCAGCAGGCTTTCATGTTGGATTCTAGGACCGCCAAAGACAACTGTAGAATCAGCTTGATGCCCTCATAAAAAAAGCAATCCACAACTACTACAGCGCTCTCAAATGGCATGACGCTCAGGAACAGCGTCAGAAACCAAGAGAGGGAGATAGTGGAGATAACTCCAGCTCCTGCATTTCTCAGACAGTAGGGGCAGGTACTCTCGGGTCAGATCCTCAAACACACCCTGATCTACCAGGGCACCTAGAAACACGGGAGAGGAGTAAAAGTTATACAAAGGAGCAGTGTGTTAAGGAAATGCTTTTTATCCTAGTCTCAAGAAAAATAAAAATAAAACACTGTCAAGGTAAGAGTGCTTGGTACATTATATAAAATAGATATATAGCCTTAAAGATAAGGGGATTTATGTAGGAGTAAAATCAACAGGTTACAATTTACTTCCCTTTTTTTTTTTTTTTTAAATGGTGCAATGTTAGCTTCAACAGCCGCTTAAGCGTTTACTTAGTTTGTGTTATCTATAGTGCAGCTGCATTAACCAATATATTGAGCATATGTGGAGCTCCTTAAATATACTTATATACTTTCTTCACTGCAGTAATAAATGTAATATTTTACCTGGAGTTAGTATATTTGGAGAGACTAAAGGAAAAAACCTGAAATGTTTTTTTATTATAAATATTTTTAATAAATAATTAATACCTATGTAAAAAGATATACATAAATGTACACTTCTTTGTTCTATTGTATAATTTTTCATAAAATGAACAGTGATAAATAAAAAAAAAAAAAAAAAATTCTCTTTTTTTCAATTTTGTTCTCTTTTTTATACTGTATAAGTTAGTTAAATATCTTAAATATTATAATGGAGTGAATAAATTACACATAATTACACACAAAAAATGGAGGGGGAAGAAAAGAGATGGGAAGAGTGGGATTATTTAAAAAATTCTTTTGTGATCTTGGATACATTTTTTTCTTTTATGTTTTTGTTGCAGCAAACAGAGAGCATTATGCTTTGCAGGGTGGTTGTGATTTAATTTACCGTGAGAACCTGCAGTAACAAACAGTCAGATTGCTGCAGCGAGAATGGGCTGCTGATATGCAATTTTAAAAATGAAAAAAGGGTTGTTCACTTAAATTTCACTTTGATCTTAGACAAAAAACATACAAACAAATATGTTGAAAATTAGCCATGTTGTAACTAAAAAATGTGCCTTTAATGAGGTAGAGAACAATGCAGTACTACTTATTCTTTTAGAGGAAGAAGCTTTAATTAAATGGATGACGATTTATCACTAAAAGTTCATGCTCAATTACAGAACAGTCTACTAAGTACGCATAACTGAACTTACCCACTACTCTCGTATTGTAGTAATCTGGAAGCATCCTCTCACACAGGGGATACCAAAAAGCCAGAAAGCCTCCTCCTCACTACAGTAAAGCAAAATACGGA
Organism: Discoglossus pictus; assembly: GCA_027410445.1. Lineage (NCBI taxonomy): Eukaryota > Metazoa > Chordata > Amphibia > Anura > Alytidae > Discoglossus > Discoglossus pictus. The sequence goes on along the minus strand of CM050167.1, from coordinate 47,984,359 downwards.
TGTTACAATGTTCAGAGGGCCTAAAAAAAAAAAATAACTCAGGGGTGAGCAATTAATTTCCCAAAGGGGCCACATGAGAAACTCGTAATGTTGTGGAGGGCCGAACCATAGGCTGAACTTAATTCTGCTCAATATTAATTTTATCGCTTTATTTTATTTTCTCAGTGCCAGGAGCAGTATATACAGAATGCTATCCATCCCAGTTAGTCACAACACTGGTGCTCACAAATTGCCCCCTTTTACAATTGATAGTGTTTTTTTATCCAGGACACAAATTTGTATCCCACTGTAGCGGGCCGGACCGGGGCAGCCAAAGGGCCGGATGTGGCCCGCAGGCCGTTCAATGTCAAGGTCTGCTCTAGCCGCTTCTATTTAATAACTACTCTATGCAAAGTTATTTCATTTTATAACTACTATACATACTGAGGGCCTCATTCAAATGCAATTTGGCCAATTGAATAGGGCTCTATATAAGCACATAACAATGTTTTTTACAGAAGTTTTTAGTTAGTGAAGACCTTCTTGTGTATAGACGTTCACGAATAAAATACATCTGTAAAAATTTTTTTGCTATGTGCTTATATAGAGCCCTTTTCAATTGGCCAAATCACATTTGAATGAGGCCCTGAGTATCTGAATATTACAGGACCACATCAAATGATCTCAAGTGCATAAAGAGCTGTACAACGCCTGATTTAAATAGTGTGATTGGTGTTAGCATACTGTAATGCCCTGAATAGCCCCATATAGTGTACACATTTTTTTAAAGAGATTAAGTTCTTATGCACATGCTGGCATTCACTGACAATATGGGCCTTGCTAAGTACAGATGAGATACACGCCAAGAAGCCTTTGTCACGGTACAATCATATAAATGTGTTGTTAACGGCTAAGACTATTCATGAATTAATTTCAAAAGAATGCCTGTTGAATAACTGAATGTTAATAATTCGGAACATGGGCAATACAGGATATGTGTTTGTATTTCTTATTTGTGTACTCTGTTGGTGCATAGGCACAGTTGTACAGCAAGTATGCCTATAGCTTGAGAAGAAATGGGGGCTTACTATTCTATTTAGTTCTATTGCCACATGGCCATTTACAGTGGTAGCCTTTTCTCAGTACTGAATAGTGATCTCTGAATTCATGGTGCTTAGCAGGTTTCTAACAATGTATAGAACAAAGAAAAAAAAATGCCATTAAAGCTAAATTTAATACAGTATTTAAAAATAAATGTTATCTATTTATGCTAGACTTTGTAAAACTATTTTGCATATCAAGTTCTGCATAAGAGTATACTATAAATATGACACTTATGAGGTCATTTAAATGATTCTAATAAAGCATTTTAATCCTAAAATTGATACTCCAGTGAACATTTTTGCTATTTGTCTATCTCATACCAATATTCACAAACACCCACACTATTTTTGTATAATTTGATCAATGTGACTATGTTGGAAAGTAAGTTAAAGAAATCAGGCACTGGAAACTATTAAGAAAATGAGGGCATAATAAGACAATATTAAGACTATTAAAAAAGTGTTATTTATTATTTTCTTTCCTGTAAAACATAACATTACCATAAAGATCACTCACTTTGGAATAAATTCTGATGATTTTTTTTATGGTTCTACAAATAATACTAGTATACAATACAGGTACATTACCTGGCAGTAACCAATGTTGGGGTTGCGAAAAGCATATGCCGTGAGTACCCGACGCAGGGCTGCTATACCAAGTTCATTCTGAAGGGCAGGGTGTTCTGGCATGGAGCGGTGGAGATCCCTCTCTATTTCATCAGTTGCTAAATTACATTTTCCCATGGACTTCTCTACCAGATCAGCATAATAACCAGGGTGTGTCACCATCTCATTGGATGCCCCTAGAATAAAATTGGTTAAAATGGTTCAAGTAAGCCATTTTCAGTCACATGGCAAAACTAATTTTTTTTTATATAAACTAAATCTTTCTTAAAACCATCAGCAATTTATTTACTATACAAGAGACATAGTTATAAATGTGGTAAATCATTCTAGTATAAAGGAGAACATTTTACAAAATATAATATGCAAAGTATAAAGTATGGTTAGAGACCAATGCTGATATAGTGCAGTGGGAGAGAGGAAATTCAGGGTAATAGATGCAATGGTTCTAGCTGAGAGATCAGAAAAAGTAGGGTGAAATTACCTTAGTGATGCTGTACCCCAGTGGCTCTCAACCTTTTTGCTCTGGGGGCAGGTTGGTTACCTTCTAATGCTCAAAGAGACAGGCTTTGAACGTTGTCATAATGCAATATGTTTATTTAATTTTGCACTGGTTTAAATAGAGCACAGGTTAACTGCAGATACGGTAAATTAAATTGGCAATCTATATCTGTTATAAATAGTAGTGGTATGTTTAAAGTATTAGGTTCTCCTCATCCCTCTCCGCCCCTGAGGAAAAGCAGATAAGGTCACAGGGACCGTTGTTGAACACAACAAATGCTGGCAAATGATCTATCTACAATGAACCAGTATGAGAATAAAGCTATGATCATCTTCAGTGTTTTATGTAACAGCCCCACTTCCTATTTCCTACTCACCTGAAAACAGAAGCCAGAGCTCTCCCCTCAAATTTTCAGGAATGCCTTTTAGAACCAGCTCCCGAGTCTTTGAGGTGCGGTACATGCACATCCCACGACCATACTCAAAGAAGTGTATGTTCCAAGATTCTTCTTTCATCTTCTCCTTAGCCTGGAAATAAATGCACAAAGATGTGTGTTTTAGGAAATATGCAATTTGCCGACATGGATGATCTAAAGACATGTATTGAGCACAGAGATACTAATGAAACTGTTCATTAAAAAAAAAAAGTATTTACAACAATGGAGCTTGGGTAGTCTTGTAATAAATTACTAACATCATCATTAAACTATAGCTCGCCCTCTTCTCACATGCAGGTGGACAAGATAAGAACTCACAAAGTAAAGAACATGCGGTTTAAATGAAGCAGAACTTACTAGACTAATAGGCAAAGCACAATAAAATAATGTAAAAAATACTACTAGTACTTAAACCTATTTTCAAAACACATTTTTCAACAAAGGATTTTAATGCTCTAAATAACCAGGCAATTTGCCTTTCTACAGAATACATTTCCTCCCCAGTGACCATTAGATACTATATGCATGAAATATTTATAGACCTCAATAACTCAAGTGAATAAACAATATAAAAAATAAAAAAAACAAGTGGAGGGTGCAAAGTTTCTGTACCACTCATGTTCCATGCAATACTTCCCTGTAGTTCTTAAAACCTGTTATTTTAAAAGGTGCTATAACATTTTGTACAAATTATTACTGAAGACGTAATAACGACTATAGCACTTACCCATTTTGGACCCATGTCTTCTGTGGCATCTCTCTGGTATAACTTTAGGAGGCCATGAGATGCAGTGGGGGCATCCGTAACACCTGAACTCTGAGGGATGTTAAAGGTGGGACCAACATCTGTTGGACTACTGGAAGGGAGCTTAGTAATCTAGTAAGGAATACAAAGGAATCTGTGAGGAGCTGTCAAAAGTAGGCACTGGTGGTTGTGATATTCCTAGGTTTACTGTCCTGGTATAAATTAGAATTAGAAATCTAAGCTGGGGTTTTCTAAAAGAGTCACTGTAGTGCTTTAATTAAAGAGTATGTTATGTTAAATAAATATAAAGAGCCTCATTCAATTCAGAGACCGCAATTTGATCGGAGTAGGACGTATGCTCACAAGTCCCAGCCCGATAGCATGGTTTGCGATGTGCGCTATCGAGAGTAGCATTTGCGGGCTTGAACATGATCACTGGCGCAAGGCTGTAACTCGCGGTTAGAAAAAGCTAATGTTATGTGGATCCGCTCGTGACTCGTGGTTCAAGTCTGTATGACTTTGAAATCCAACCTCCATTTTTCATTGACGTCCTACGGGCTTGAACCACAAGTCACGATCGGACGCACATTCCATTGGCTGTTTCTAACTGTGAGTTACGGCCTTGCGTCAGCAATCAAGCGATCATGTTCAAGCCTGTAGGAGTTCAATGAAAAATTAAATGGCTTAAATGAAATATGATATTCTATTACATGTAAGTTCCATTTTATGTATTAACACACTGATTGCCAGGATCGATATAACACAGAAATTAAACATGAAATAAAGTATTTTTTGTGGGGGCTGATTTGCGATCTTGAGAATGTTGTGTTATTAATTCCAAGACCTAACATCACTTTTACTTTTAATAAAACTACAGTATTGATTTTTTATTTGCTCCGTCCATGTCATTAAGCCCTTTGCGAGACCTCCTTGGTACCAGTAACTTGTGGTTCGACATTTGCCATTTGCAGGCTTGACAAAGTGGTTAGCGAGGGGGAATCGAAGCAATTGAATAAAGATTTGCGACTTTAGCGTTCACAACTCTTGCGGTCGTGAAAAATCAAAGGCTTGGTGGGGCCTTAACTTGCGAATTTACAAATCGCAATGAATAGCAGCCCGTACCTTGATTGGAGCCCGGAAAATGACGCCAATTGGATAGCAAAGTAACTTGCGGGCTCCATTTCCGAGCCCGGATCTCCTGAAAGCCTAAATAGAATAAGGCTGAAAGTGTGTAATGTCTATAAATAACATAATAAATATTTTTTCTAACTTTTTTAAAATCTGCTCTGCTTGCTCATCTATAGGTGTCTTACATTTTGTCCTCTTATACCTCCAAGCTTCTATATTCTATGATTCAGAGATAAGAGAGGCAACAAGATGTGCTGCTTGTAGCTGAATCTTTAGATGCACTGCAGCCCATGTTCAAGCATCACAGACCACGCTCAACAAACTCTATTTGGCTGCAGTACATGTTTTGATAGTTGCTACAACATTGATTAAAACTATTTTGGCATCCTGACTGCCCCCTTTACTGTAATAAGCTAACAAAAACTAATTATGACAAACTACTGGTGTGCCAAATGGTTTCTGTAGCAGGTAAAAATTATGAAATATCTGCTCATGTTATGTCTGACCTCTCTGCTATGACCTGCCCATTTTGGGTGACCCTACATGGTATAGCTCACAGTTTCATTGAAGTACACAAGCCCCTTCACCACAACAAGGTAGCAATCCAGAAGTAGATGACCCATACACTAGAGACTAAAAAATAATAATTTGAATCGGAGGAGAGAAAGGGGAGAGGGCCATTTGGATTTTAGAAACTTACTAGTGTAAACTTTAGCCACGGAACTCACCTGGCTAGATTTAGCATCATTTAAATATGTTCTAGTTATGAGGCAGCAACATATTTAGCCTTCTTTTGGTCTGAAAGACGAGTTACCATATTCTGTTATTTATATTCTTAGATTCTGATAGAGGTGGTTTATCTGTACCAGTTTGAATATATACAATATTTACCAGGGAGTTTAAAAAAGCAGACAATACTACAGCCAGCATGAAGTAGGTAATTGGTGAATATATTGTCAGTGTTTTTTTTTTTTTTTGAAGGACTGGGGTAGCTCCATAAGTCGGAAAATGGTAATAAAATAGTTTAGTGTGAGCGATTATAGAACTACCAGTTTATGCCTTCTAAGACCTCATTACAGTTACAGTTATGTGCTTGTATACCTGGCTCTACTGCATATAAGAACTGTTCTTGCTTAGTGGATTAGCCAGACTCTTATCATTAACTCCTTGAAAAAGTACAATGCTTAAGACTGGAGGGATAATATGAAATGCTTCCCTAACAGCCACGTTTAAATAAACCTATTCAGCCAAAAAAGCAACTCAAGGATTTAGGAGCTTGTAAAAAGCTGCCTGTGGTTATTTCTATGTGATGTTGCATAAAATTTCCTGTGAAATAAAATTATAGATGGTTCAGGGTGGTTAAAGCAAAAAATGGTCAAAAGCGATTTCCACGAGTCATATAAAAGTAAACCAAAAAAGACCCGTACTAAAGGGACACTGAACACCCATGTGTTCTCACATGCATATATGAGTGATACTATGTTGAGAATCAACATGTTATCCTGAAGTACATGCATGTATTTATAATGTTTCATTAGGCATTATTGTTCTAGAATAAATTATTTTTATTTAGAGACTAGAGACTTGCTCGGCAATAAAATTTGAAGCTTGGTAATGCCGTTTGCAGTACATTGCAAGGCTCCCCCCCCCTACTTTAAGGGCCTTGCGATGATCGCTCATTGCAGGCCTCGGCCAACCCGCAACTTTTGTGCGCCGCAAAGTGCACCAAAGGCGTTGATTGCGAGCCTCTCCTCCCCTCACAATGAGCGACATTGCAGGCATCGGGTAACCCGCAACTTCCGGGCCTCACCCCTGCATCTCTTTCCCCCCTCTCCTGTGTCTCTTTCCCCCCTCTCTCACTCAGTGTTTCTTTCCCCCCGACTCCCTCCCCTGTGTCTCTTTCCACCCCCCCCTCCTCTGTGCTCCTCTATGCATTTACGGGTGTGAAACAATCTGCAGGCTTGGGAAATTGATCACTTTCCCCCAAGCCTGAAATGTGTTTCCAATTTACGGGTGGCTTGAAAAACAATTACGGCTTTACGGCTGCCATTTTTTCCCCCTCACTTAGCCATTCTGAGACCTCCCTAAAAACGCCAATTAAATAGCAAACTAGCTTGCAACCTCACTTACAGGCTCCCTGCCTCTCCCCCTGAGCTGTGTGTGAGGTTGTAAGTTAATTTTCTAATTAATTGGCATCTTTTGGTGGCCCCCCAAACGGCTTTCGAGTTATGGGCTTCAAAAAAATGGCGACCGTTAAACACATAATTGTTTTTACCTCGTAAGCTGTTCGGAGCTGTTCCCCACTCTACGTTGCGGGCCACACAAGGAGCGCCCTTGACACAGCCTCACACACAGTACAGGGGGAGCTGCAGGGAGCCTGTAAGTGAGGTTTTTGGGGAGGTCTCAGACGGGCTAGGAGAGGGGGAAAAATGGCGGACGTAGACGTAATTTTGTTTCAAGCCCGTAACTCGTAACATTTTAATTCTATAGGATAACATGTGATGAGATACAATAATTACAATATTGTACAATAGTTCCTGTCAAGTTTTCTATGGCTTAAGTAATTGTAAATGAGTTATTTGGCTTGTTTTTGGCAGTTAGCACAGTTAGTATTGCTAAATGTGTCTTTGCGGTAAAATCTACTCACTTAAAACTTCAGTCATCTATCCAACATGCACTTCTAAATTAGGTTAAAGGCATATGCAAGTGAGCTGGGTTATGAATGCATCTGATAGAGGAGAATTAGTAGTGTATGAAAACATGTGTTATATAGAAAAGTTCAGTTTACTTACAAAGTTGTCTGCACAAAAGTCAAATCCAGTGGTTCACACCCACAGGACACTTACATAAGTCGGGTACATACAGGAAATACAGTGGCGTACCCACAGAAAATACAGCAAGATACACATTTTGACCTTTCTGGTGCGGAGCATAGTTAGTAACTGTTGCAGTTCTTGTACTGAGCATGCAAGAAGCCACTGAGGTGAAGAATGATACAATGTATTATCCTGATTCTGAATTTGAATGTTATGCTAAATGAGGTGAAGTTTTCTTGGGGTGTACACAAGTAAATGCAAATGCCAAAAAACTAACTTCAAGGTAAGCCATTTAATGTTTATTTTGGGATGTTTCATGCAAAAAAAAAAGTTTTTATACACTTCTAATTCTCCTCTATCAGATGAATTCAGAATCCACCTCACTTACATATCCCTTTAACTAGGTTTGCTCATATTTTTCTTTATTTTAAACTGTATTTAAGAGCATACTTCTTTTATTACTTCTAAAACTATAGGCTGTGTACTCTAAAGTCAGAGCATTTTTTCGAGTGGAAGAAATCATTGCAATGGCTGGTAATCATAGTAAAGTGATTCCATAGAATACTTTAATCATTTTCCATAGAATACTTTAATCATTGGAGAGTGGTCTCTCACTAAGAGGAAGCACTAGCCTTAGTGCATATAGCCTAGTGAATAACACTGATCAGCAAGTCACTTAACAAAGGGTTAAAGGGAAATGGAATCAAATTACTACCCAAGCATTAAAAAAAGCTTTTTTTGAGAAAAAAATAGTTTGTTTGCATGAAACACAAAGGCTGTAAAGCTAAAAAAACAACTAATCCACAAGTAGTCAGCTTCTGAAAATTAAATGAACTCCTTCAAAGTGAAATTTCAGATGCAGACACTAACTTACTACATAGCCACCCTTTTGAATTCTATGCAGATATTATTTACTTCAGCTAATTAATCTGAAAAACAATTTAATGCAGCATAACAGGTTTTATATTATTTAAGGCACTCATGTTTCATGCAACAAAAATATATTATTATACATAAAGCATGCTCTTCTAGCACTCTCTAAATAGAATTCAATATACATATAAAATACAATGACCATGTTTCAAATGTATAGATTTAAATACTGGTATAAAATACAATGACCAAGTTTTGGACATACTGAACTTATCACTTTGATTATTTTAGATTGTTTTGGTCTTTATGAAAATGCAGCCTAAATTAGCAATGTAATTCTGGTTTCAATAAGTTTCTTAAATTACATGAAACTGAAACTATATCAGACTTAAAAACATCTGTGAAATGTAGAATTGTATTGTACTTAAAGCTGGCTCTTGAGCCAAAACTATGCAGCTGGAAATAATTGGTTTATGAGTGCAACCCCTTTAATACTATATGCAAGCAAGGGTAGAAGAATAATGCACGTGTCATATTGGAGTGAAGCACTAGAAACTCATGAAAATAATATTTACATTTTGGTTTGTTGCATTACACCTTTATAAATATGATAAGATGTAATGGGTCTATGTGTACCTCATATCCATTGTTCCCAGTACTTCCTTTTCGTACAATTGCCTGTGAGTCTCCATTATTATCTCCACCAACTCTCTGAGAAGATGTCTTCTGCAGGAAGTCAGAGATTCGCTGCACCAGGAAGTTCCTGTCCTTCAGATTGGCAAAAAGGAAGGTCATTTTACCTTTTGTGCTGATGGATAGAGGTCTGGGAAGTACACTGGAACTATCTGCTTTCTCCACTATTGTGACCTAATGAGAAGAGACAATATAATGTGGATTATTAGTATTTAAACCTCCGTATGGCTAGCGACTGTGTATTGGTCCACATGTTCATGTGATTATGGTTCTGTACTAAAAGCTGAAGCCCTTCTCTGTAAATTAGAAGATGAAATATGGAGATTCACAGCTTGCAGCCTGCACACTTCTGACTGTGGCACAGGGGTAGGAGGAGGGAAGAGAAGCCAATATGACACCCTCTTAGGGGAGAGCAGAAGGAAGTTTACAAAATACAAAAAATAACTTTAAATGAGCTTTCACTAGATTGGATACAACTTACATATTCAGAACCTTTTACATAAAGATTTTTAGTTATTGTCCAATAATTACTATGTTGTAACACGAGTACAGCAGGTTAAAATATTTATGTGGCAAATACACAGTATGCAGACTTGTAGCATTGTGTGATAATAGGTTATGTGCCAAAAATTAAGCTTTTCCGTTCATACTAACTGCATAAACTGAATAGTTTTAAGTTTTTGGCACAACCCATTATCACACAATGCCACAAGTCAGCAGAGTGGGCAGAGGAAAGTGTGTATTTGCCAGTGTTTTATTTCTCTTTAAATAAAGAACCAAAGAAGTCACAGTATTCTGTTTAAATGTTGACAAGTAGATAAACCAAGTCATTAGAAATATTGCTAATAAAATGTATAAATGATTTTATTGCACTTTAAAATGAAATCAACTTCCCTTTAATAAACAGTTGAGTAACTTAAAGCACCCTTGTAGTGCTCATACAATATGCTTTCATTAGTATATTTAGTAACTGGTTAGTAATACAATCTGGAACAACAAATTCAATGTATGACTTCAGCAGATATATTTCTATCTGGTCACTAGCAAGTGTCTAGGGGGTGGGAGTAGATCTGTCCAGGAGGCTATCCTGATATGAGTCTTTATCCTGGTCTGATAAAGTGGTTACTGCAGCAAAACCTTGACCAGTCAAAAACAATGTAGCCCAGCCCTCGGGCTGATATTCTCCCACCCATGTTTGAAGAAAATAAATGAATTGTAGGTTTTTAAATACTGCTTTTATTGCTAATCAGTTACTAAGTAAATAAATGAAAACCCTATTGTATGACCACTACATTAGCCCTTTAAATCTAATCATATTCTGTTTTCTTTTACATAATTAATGATGTGTCTCTTAACCGTGTTGAGTTCAAATGAAACCTCTGCAGGAAAGATAATGGTTTTCATAATTTGCTGATGTTGTAACAGTTCAGTATTGTTCATAAATAATATTACAATCAACCATACCAGTACGACAATGACATACCCACCTCACGTAGGGGTATAATGAGAAGACACACCTCCTCCTCTTTACTGGAAAAGCAAATGTAGTTATTGGAGACAAACATCTGTCCAGGGATGTGCATCTTGGCAAATGGTGTCCATAATGTACAGTCCGTGTGTCCGTCCAGTCGCTCATCTCTGGGTAGTCGGAAAGTGGCCCGATACCGTTCATTCTTTGCTCGAGCGTCAAGGTCTCTAACAAGACAGGTTGGAGAGAAAGACAGGTTAAGACCATTCACACAAAGAGGGAGAAATGTGCACAAACTGTAATTGCGCAATATGCTTGTACACCAATTCACAATTTCATAAAGTTCGTTTTTTTATTGCAATGAAAATAATGTTGATGCTTCTGCTGGCCTCTGGTGTCTTCCATGACACTTTGGTGAAGCTGTGTGAGAAAGCTCTGTCTGTATTTTTGGAGAGCAAAGATAGTGGTTATTTTGCAAACTGTTTCTCAGCATATGCAGTCGGAGAGGTAGTTGTCATATTCTACAAGACCCATTAATATAACAAATCCTTTACTTCACCTTTCCATATTCCCTCCTCCCGGCACGGTGAGATGAAAAACACACCCATCGTGCGCCAAATATCAAGAATGAAACTAAAAAAGATGGAGTCTTCTATATGCAGTTTTTTAAACTATTTGAATGAAAAATCGATTTTCTCTAAAAATTGTTTTACATTCATAGCCTATGCCACCTGCTAATGTTATTTTGTTACCTACTTAACAAATATTTTCTGGTTTTCTTGTACTACAAGAAAGGGCAACAAATTATATTCTCTTTCAAAACATTACATATGTGGAAAATGCATTTAACGCTTTGTGTATATTCATATGTGCTACAGAAAAATGATTGTTTGATCTCAAAACTCTACCATAGGATTGTTTAAAGAGCTCAGACCTTTTCAGCGCAGAGATGTTTTTGAGGGGGCGTGTGGATTTGGGAAGGTTTCTATCCTCTAGGAAGCCCTCATTGTCCAGAAGTTGTCTCATGGCGATATTGGCCAGCTGTTCCATCAGTTTGAAGGTCTCACTGATGTTCAGGAACATGGAGAAGAAGTATTCATTGTCACGCGTGCTGACCTTGATGCACTCAGGGAATAGCAGAGTGGCATTTTTGTCTAGCTGAGTCACATCCAGCCACTGGATAATCAAGGTCACTGGCAGGTGAAGATTACGAAAGAAGCAGGACATGCAGAGACAAAACAAATCAAAAACCATTAGTACCCTTAATGGAAGATAACGATCCTACAATAACGATTATACTATCAGATAAACATGTTTACGGTTGATAAAAAAAACTGTGACATTATACATGTAGGAAAAAGCGTCTCTCTCACTTAAAAGTTAGCTTTAAAGTTCTTAAACATTAGGAAAAACTGCCAATATTTCAAAATAAATCTTCTTGAAATATTCACAGCTAATGTGCGGCTCTCAAATTATAAGCTGCTTTGATTTTTTTAATTAGTCACATGTTCTTTTAGTCCAAATAGGAGAAAAGCACTATATAAGTCACTATTGTTATTATTATTATTATTATTATTAACTAGCTACTTGCCCGTCAAAAATGACGGGAATAAAATGTTAAGCCTGGCACTGCTGTTTGCCACGAATGTGAGCTCCTTTGGCGTTCATCGGGATCCCCTCGCTGAGTGCCTTTGGCGCTCATCACGTGACTTGCAATAAGCGCCGTTGGCGATCATTGCAAGTCTCTCCCCCTGTCTACTTCCTCCCTTGTGTCTCCTTTCCCCCCCTCTCCCCCGTTTCTCTTTCAACCCCCACCCCTGTGTCTCTTCCCCCCTCCCGTGTCTCTTCCCACGTCCCTCACCGGTCTTTCCCCCCTTCCTTCCCTGTGTCTCTATTCACCCCTCTCCCTCCCATGTCCTCCCATGTATCTTTTTCCCCTACTCTCCCTCGCCTGGGTCTCCTTCCCCCCCTCCCCTGTTTCTCTTTTTATTGTACAGGCGTTTTTTTGATAAGCACTCTGTAACTATGAGTGTTTCTTTAACTTATTCAAAATCGTAAGATTTGGCTTGAGATGGTAAACTAAAACTGCTTGATTATCTTATATAAAAGGTACTTGTCACTAACCCTACATTCAGTTATATAGAACAAGATGTAGTTAGAAGCCTCACCTTCTTTGCCCAGCAGGAAGGAGTAGAAGCAGAGATGGTTGACAGTCAAGTATAGCCAGCCTTGCCTGGGCACACGTCCTTTCCAGTAACTGCAGGAATAATAATTGACCAACTTCTCTACCTCTGGCATCCCAAACTGCTTCCGCATCTTCAGCTCTGCCTCTTTAAACTTTCCAGGATCTTCATCATCCTTGGGCTCCAAGTTCTTATTCTCTTCTGCAATTATGCCCTTGTAAAGAGAATTACGAGATTGGCCATTTCATATTCAGATGTAGCTGAGTTTTTAAATGAAATATTCAATGTGTATTATTATTATCATTTATTTAAAATGCGCAAACATATATCATAGCGATATACATGGGTTAAGTTCAACGCAAAACAATATTAACACACAGAATGGAGGGCCCTGTCTTTGAGCTTAGGATCTAGTGTGCATAATCCTTTCCCTAAAGCTCCTTGAAAGACAGAAAACGTGCAAACTTCAATGTAATAAAACATCTACTAATACATATAGAGTGTTTGTACAAACCAATTTGGAGTGTTAATGAGGGGGGGGGGGGGAAACAACTATTTGTAAAACTTACACATGTTGTACCAGAGTGCAGCTTGTTTATCAAACATACTGCCATTCTGCATCAGTGTCAAGACACTGATGCAACAAAGTCCCAACTGATGACCGCTTTATGAGCACAACTGAAAAATCAGAATGGGCACTGCCGCAGTTTTACAATCAGGGTACGAAAATGTATGTAATAAAATATGAGGTATCAGTTTTAATTTTCTTTGGAATCCAAAATGTTATCATAAATCATACTAACTGAAAAGTGACATTTACAGCGCTAATTAGCTAGAATGTCCATTCTTCCAAGATCATCTAGTTTTAATGATGATGTCAGTCACTTCTTTAAGCCAAATTAAAGTGAAACCTGAAAGGTCCCAGACATTTCACAAATGAAAAGTACACATATAAATATAACAACAATTGGGTGCTAGTAAAATCACAACTTATCTGTAAAGATCTTCCCCCTCTGTGTGTGGTTGCTTTATCTAAGGCCATTGATGGCATCTTCCAATGCGGCATAATGAGAAAGACCAGTATTCACAGAATAATGATAAGAATATAACACAGCGAATGTGACTTACCTCATCAAATGTCATACATTGTACTACATGTTTAATTATGATTGTTTTTCTACCAAATGCAGCAAATATCTTCTTGCTCGGTATGTAACCATAACCCAAATAAAATATTGTTAAAAAAAAACATAATTAAACCAACATGCCATGCCTTTCTTCTTTATATTTCCCACTGCTAGTGTTAATTGATAAAAGTCTTAGATAAAATGAATTTCCAAACAGGGAGAATCTTCAAACTCAGATAAATGATGCTTAAAAAAACTAAATTTCAAGCTCAATTATCTAATATTGCAATTGAAATGTTTTAATGTATATATGTGTACTCTTCACTTCTGCTATATCTGGGACCTTTACTTTATTCCTTTAAATCCCAGGACAATGACAATCTGAAGGAGAGACTGTTCTGGCTTATGCGTTTATGACCATAGCTAAACACAGATCATGTACCAAATCACAGCCAGGCTTATAAATCTGATTTCCTAGTTTGATAATCTAGCACTGGTATACTGCATACTGTACATGTATTACATTTTCAACTATGCCGTTGCTTACATGGATTTTGCCTTTGACAAAGGTAGTAATGTCCTCCTCATTGTCGAATATAGAGAGAGTTTGTAGTAAATTACTCTCTAGCCACTCCCAGTGCTCTGTGATCTCCTTCCGGGATGATCCTAAGGAGGGGTCGAGGGAGATTAATATTATTATTTATAACTAACACAGAACATTTAAACTTCCTGCTAATACAATAACCTTTCACTATACAAAATTCGCAATATATACTACATAATAGAAATGGTACGCATAATGGATTTATATCCCTGTAGAAAAAGTTGTGTACACATTATGCATACATAAAGTCGGTAAAAGCGATAATTCCTCTGTATTGCAAAAACAAATATAAGAGTTGTCGCATGCGAGACTGTTTTAGACACACGTAAAGAGTCTCTCACCGCAAGTTTACTACACATATGACAGTTCGAGAAACAAAACAGGAACTCTCTGTGGTTGACGGAAAATAAACCACAATGACAAGCAAAAGATTAATTGAAACTAGAAATGAAGGGTATAGAGACAGTATGTAATACCACAGAATTTACTTTTTCATTTGATTAAAGGGACTCTGCAAAGATTCCAAGTATGGTATCATTTTAAGCTATTAATGGTAACAAGTACTTGCTGCATTTTCTTGCGGTAAATTTACACTGAAGTTTGTAACTGTTATCTGATCCTCCCCTCAAGGTCTTCATATTTTTGTGTTAGAGAATAACCATGGACAACCTGGCTCCTGGCATTTGTTGAGCCCAGGAAATATTAAGCTTTATTTAAAGTACAGTATTCAATTTTTTCTGGTTACTTGAGAGTTCTGGTTGCTTGAGTTCTGGTTAACGGAGAGTCTACTGTGTGTGTATATATATATATATATATATATATATATATATATATATATATATATATATATATATATATATGTATATATATAAAAAAAATATATATATATATATATATATATATATATAAAAATATATATAAAAAAAAATATATATATATATAAAAATATATATATATATATATATATATATATATATATAAATATAAAAATATATATATATATATATATATATATATATATATATATATATATATGATATATATATTTTTTTTTGCATGCTTTGTAAAATGTCTGTTCCTCATCAATAAATCATAGCAGCCTTGAACATACACAAGATGCTTTGATAATACCCTCTCTCATTGTCATGTAAACCATTCCCATATCTGTAACCTGAAGATAGCTGTACTTACCACAAGCCACTGTCCAGTAGATCTGAGACTCCTGGGTCTGATGCAGTATTCTGTATGGAGCAACTCTGGCACTAGAGTCCAACACAACATCCAGGGTGCCAACAAGCAGACCTATATGAGGGAATTAAATATGTTTAGGATTTCCTTGTAGATATAAGGGAATTCCTGGCATTAGAAAATATAGCAGTATGTGGGTCTCATTGGCAGACAAGTATAACTCACACAGCGATATTACTACACGGACTGAAAGGGACAAGGCCCAAGGTAAATATACAATCAAAGCATTATATTCAGCTCTAGGGCCTACATTTAAAATTATCATGAAACATTATCACTTTCAAATGTAACAAATAATGTTTTTCTTGCCCTTTAAATCAGCTGGTCACCGCTAGAACTTTTCTCTTAATAGACCATGGAAGTCACAATTTATAGCATATGCTTTTGAAGAACATGACTTGATAATGAATAAAACATTTTTAGAAACTAATAAAAAAAATAATTTCATTTGATAACTATAATATGCAATTATTCTTTACTGAGGGCAGACATTGTTTTTTTTTTCTAACTTGAATTATCACCATGGCAGAACCTTACATACAAATAAGATATTAATTCAGCTCTGTTGAAAGAGCTTCCGCAATCAAGTGCTCCTTACATTAGAAAAAAAAAACTCCTATTTTATAAACCAGATAAGTAAATAAAACAATGACCACACATTAAAAAGAATAATTGTATATAACAGATACATGAAAAGCTGTATTAATGCTATTATGTAAAAAAAAAAAAAAATCCTTTTTCTAAATATGTAACCTCAGTGCTCTTTCATCTTCATTTGTGGTGATATTTTTTTCAAGCACAGTATGTTCTTTATAACAGCAAGTGATAAACATGTGACAAGAACTATACACACTTAGGGTATCACATTAAACAGTTACTAAAACAATGTTAATTATTGTTTAAACCTTTAAAAATGGTTCAATAACAACTTATTGATGTCCCCAATGTACAAGGACTGCAGTACTAGGACAAACTGTATCGTATTTATTGTAAATCTGCCATATTTATCGTCACGCTTTGCGAGCTCGCGTAGAGAGCGATGCAATTTGGTCCGCAAAGCGAGGGGCCGCATTTGCGGGAGGTGGATGCTCTACGGCGCCTCACACGCGTTTACAAACACCCACACAAGCGGCACTTTCCCAACAATACGAACCGCAGGAAATTTACGGACTTAGCACACAAAAATACGAGACACGGGACTTCGAAAAAAAAACAGCCGCGCAATGAGCGCCAAAGGCACTCAGGGCAAGCCTCGCAATGAGCGCCGAAGGTCCTCATGCTAAAAAATGCATAAAACAACATTACCTGCCTTACGATTTCATGCCCGTCATTTTTTGACGGGCAAGTCGCTAGTATATATATATATATCCTGCTAGCTCACTCTCAGCAAAGTCTGGGTTGTGGGGCAGAGAAGATGAACTAATGAATTATTGAAATAGGTGAAAATTGAGTTTGTCAATGTGCTACAGCCATAAAGATAATGTACACCAGTACAAATTACAGCTGAGAGCTAAATCAATTATTTATGTCATGTATGTATATAGACTGAAGTCAGGCAAATAAGATAAAGTGGCAGCACATACACATTGTATGCATTCAGGAAACAACACTACTTTAAGGAAATATTTCCCAATGTATATCTACATATCAAATAATAACCAGGGAAGGACAGTCAGAGAAAAGGGGAGCAAAAGTATGCCAGTCAGAGAATAGGGGAGAGAAAGTATGCCAGTCAGAGAATGGGGAGAGAATGTATGCCAGTCAGAGAATGGGGAGAGGAAGTATGCCAGTCAGAGAATAGGGGAGAGAAAGTATGCCAGTCAGAGAATAGGGGAGAGGAAGTATGCCAGTCAGAGAATAGGGGAGAGGAAGTATGCCAGTCAGAGAATAGGGGAGAGGAAGTATGCCAGTCAGAGAATAGGGGGGAGGAAGTATGCCAGTCAGAGAATAGGGGAGAGGAAGTATGCCAGTCAGAGAAAAGGGGAGAGGAAGTATGCCAGTCAGAGAATAGGGGAGAGGAAGTATGCCAGTCAGAGAATAGGGGAGAGGAAGTATGCCAGTCAGGGAATAGGGGAGAGGAAGTATGCCAGTCAGAGAATAGGGGAGAGGAAGTATGCCAGTCAGAGAATAGGGGAGAGGAAGTATGCCAGTCAGAGAATAGGGGAGAGGAAGTATGCCAGTCAGAGAATGGGGAGAGAATGTATGCCAGTCAGAGAATAGGGGAGAGAAAGTATGCCAGTCAGAGAAAAGGAGAGAGAAAGTATGCCAGTAAGTGAAAAGAGGAGAGAAAGTATGCCAGTCAGAGAAAAGGAGAGAAAAAGTATGCCAGTCAGAGAAAATGAGAGAGAAAGTATGCCAGTCAGAGAATATGGGAGAGAAAGTATGCCAGTCAGGGGAAAAGGGAAAGGAAGTATGCCAGTCAGAGTAAAGGGGAGAGAAAGTATGCCAGTCAGGGGAAAAGGGAAAGGAAGTATGCCAGTCAGAGTAAAGGGGAGAGAAAGTATGCCAGTAAGTGAAAAGAGGAGAGAAAGTATGCCAGTCAGAGAAAAGGAGAGTAAAAGTATGCCAGTCAGAGAAAATGAGAGAGAAAGTATGCCAGTCAGAGAATATGGGAGAGAAAGTATGCCAGTCAGGGGAAAAGGGAAAGGAAGTATGCCAGTCAGAGTAAAGGGGAGAGAAAGTATGCCAGTCAGAGTAAAGGGGAGAGAAAGTATGCCAGTCAGAGTAAAGGGGAGAGAAAGTATGCCAGTCAGAGAATAGGGGAGAGGAAGTACGCCAGTCAGAGAATACGGGAGAAAAAGTATGCCAGTCAGGGAAAGGGGAAAGTATGTATTTCACGGTAGAGGGTATGTCTGTTAGGTCCAGAAGAAGCAGATAATTTCTGTAATACCACAAAAGGGGGAATATCTGGGGGGGGGGGGGATGGGGGTGAGCAAAGATGGAGAGAGAAAAGGAGAGCCAATTCACAGGGATAAGAGAGACTGACTGTCAAGGCAAGGGAAAGTAGGAGAGAAAAAGAGAGGGCAGGATAAGGTGGGGAAATATAAAGAGGTGTAATTGAGATGGAAAATGAAGCAGGACAAAGAAGAGAGAGTTGTCCAAGGCAAGAAGGCAATGGAAACAAAACAAAGGATTGAGTTCATTGTTCATTAGTCCAAACCAATTATAGTGAGAGAGAAAATCAGTAGGACAGACTGCAGGATACATCAGAGGGACAGACTGCAGGATACATCAGAAGGACAGACTGCAGGATACATCAGAGGGACAGACTGCAGGATACAATCAGAAGGACAGACTGCAGGATACAATCAGAAGGACAGACTGCAGGATACATCAGAGGGACAGACTGCAGGATACATCAGAGGGACAGACTGCAGGATACAATCAGAAGGACAGACTGCAGGATACAATCAGAAGGACAGACTGCAGGATACATCAGAGGGACAGACTGCAGGATACATCAGAGGGATCCACCCAGTTTGTTGTATTAATATAGTAACACAATCCTTATCCTGTACAAGTATATTTCTGCATATCTGTGTGCAATAAGACAGAGCATTCACCAGTAGTGTGTGTGTGTTTAATCACGTGTGTACGTTTCAGTCAACCTTTAATGTTTGTCATTGTTGTATTTATTATTATTATTATTATGTCTGAGGTAGTGTACAATACTGTGACATAGGATGCCATAAGTATTACAGTAAACATGAGAGTGCCAGCTAATGTTTACATTACTCACAGCAGCTTCATAATGTCCATCATTCAGCTTGGGCCCTGATATTATCCAGCAAACTATCCTGGATCATCAAATAAAACATGTCTAGAACCATCAGTGCTGACAATATACAAAACATGTGTGTTTATATGTTTAGATTACGTGAAGGAAACTGGATAATGACATTATCAGAATAATGGTGACATCATCCAGTGTCAGATACATGTACATATCACACAAGAAGTATGGATATTATACAACATGTGTATATGATAATGGTAACATCAGAAATCTGGATATTGTTTTATATTATGTTGTGTCTAACAATCCATAACATGCAACACAATGTGTGTATGTATGTGTGTGTATGTGTGTATATGTGTATATGTATGTATGTGCATGTATGTGTGTGTGCATGTATGTGTGTATATGTGTTTGTGTGTATGTATGTGTGTGTGTGTATGTGTGTGTGTGCATGTATGTGTGTGCATGTATGTGTGTGTGTATGTGTGTGTATGTATGTGTGTGTATGTATGTGTGTGTACGTATATGTGTGTGTACGTATGTATGTGTGTACGTATGTATGTGTGTACGTATGTGTGTGTGTGTGTATCTGTACGTATGTATATGTATATGTGTGTGTGTGTATGTATATGTGTGTGTGTGTATGTATATGTGTGTGTATGTATGTATGTATGTATGTGTCTGTATGTATATGTATGTATATGTGTGTGTGTATGTATGTATGTATGTGTCTGTATGTATGTATGTGTCTGTATGTATGTATGTGTCTGTATGTATGTATGTGTCTGTATGTGTATATGTATGTATGTGTGTATACATACATACAGACACATACATACATATACACATACATACATACACACATATACATACATACACACACACACACACACATATACATACATATACATACAGACACACACACACATATACATACAGACACATACATACATACACACACATATACATACATATACACACACACACACACACATATACATACACACACATATACATACATATACATATACATACAGACACACATATACATACATACACACACATATACATACATATACATACACACACACACACACACACACATATACATACATATACATACACACACACACATATACATACATATACATATACATACATACAGACACATACATACAGACACATACATACATACAGACACACACACACATATACATACATATACATACAGACACATACATACATACATACATACACACACATATACATACATATACATATACATACACATACATATACATACACACACACATATACATACACACACACACACATATACATACATACAGACACATACATACATACAGACACATATACATACATACATATACATGTATGTATGTGTCTGTGTGTATGTGTATCTGTATGTCTGTATGATATATATACACACACACACACACATATATGTATTGTGTGTTACACAGCAGTACTAACCAATAACCCCCCTGCCCACCCTCCCATTTGCGCTCCCCAGTCCCACTCCGGTACCCCAGGCACTGTCACCTGTCAGGCCGCCCCCCTTGCCGTGGCCCCTCCGCCGCTGCAGGATGAAGAAGGGGTTGGCTCGCTCGGTCACCCACAGCGCGTTGGCCAGAAGCACCTCCTCCGGGTTTAGCCACATCCTGAGCCGCCAGGCACCGGGAGCAGGCCCGGGGAGCGGCGGCCTGGGACTGGTAGGTCCGGAAATTCGCTGCGTACTCTGTACCGGACCCTACTGCAGCACAGACCGGAGCGCAGGCCGAGGAGGCCTCAGGATACTGAGACACCGGAGAGAAACAGCGCCACCGAGCGGCGGGCCCAGTGTTATTGTAGTTATACATCACCCCCTATGCGTTACAGTCACTATATGTGTCACTGTCATGTGGTATTATTATTATTATCTGATACTATCACCATTACTAATAGTATATGGATACCATATGAAGGCATCTTACTTATTCAGATAAAGCTTACAAACTGAGAAAAGAAATAATGGAGAAGATAATCTAATTTTATTATTAATAAGTTTCTTAATGATTTAACTTTTTCTTTTAGTTGAGTTCTTTTATTTTGTTCTTAGCCTTATTTTTATATATTGTATACTTCTTTTATATCTACACTGCTTAAAGTGAATGTGTAAACTATTACTTGAAATAATTTAAGAAAAAAAGAAAAAACTAGTAGAAGAAATGTTTATATATCACTATAAATGCAACTATGCCTTAAATGAGTAATCTCTTATCAAAAATTGAATCTTTCCTGTTATCTGATCGCGACTACTGCAGCAAGGGGCTGCTAGATGGCGTGGACCCAATTGTATACAATTCCTAAGTGTGGCTGAGATTGTATACAATTTTTACATTTAGACCCTAACCCTCTTACCCTAAACCTTATCCTAACCCTAACCCCCTGTCAACCTAACCCTCACCCCACTAGCCCTCATCCTAACCCCCTTACTCTCAACCTAACCCTCACCTTAACCCTTACCCTAACCCCACTAGCCCTCATCCTAGCCCCCTAACTCTCTACCTAACTCTCACCTTAATGCTTACCCTAACCCCATTAGCCCTCATCCTCAACCTAACCCTCACCTTGACCCTTACCCTAACCCCACTAGCCCTCATCCTAACCCCATAACTCTCTACCTAACCCTCATCTTAACCCTTACCCTAACCCCACTAGCCCTCATCCTAATCCTAACCCCCTAAATCGTCAGAAAAACGCGTCACCATCTAGCGGCTGCTTGCAGTGATTGCTGCCACCAACAGTCGCGGTCAGATAAGAGGAAAGGTCCCAAAAATCCTTTTTGTTTTTTTACAAATATTTATTTATTTTTTATTCTTAAGGAATGTAAAAATTGTTTTAATTTTAAATATTTATTCTCTTCTAATAAAACTTGAAAGTGAAAAAAATATTCACTGAAATGCATATTTCAGAATGACTAAAGCTTATTATAAAGCTTTACGTGTGTTGGATAGCCTTACTGTGCATAAGTCCCACTTTAGTATTTCAAAGGACAATTGCACTTCTAGATTTAAAATATACTCTCATGAAAAACTACAATGTGCAATATGTTTTTAGAATGTAATAATAATAACTAGCGACTTGCCCGTCAAAAATTATGGCAATACAATTTTAAGCCATCGCAATGCTGTTTGCCACACAATGTAATGCTTTTGCTCCTCTGAGGACCTTCGGCGCTCATTGTGAGCCTCTCCCCTCATGTACTTCAAGTTTCCTGCTTTGCAACGATCACCTTTGGCACTCATTGCGAAGACAGATATAGAAGTACAGTGTAAAATATAACATTTATTTAGTACAGTGAATTAATAAATTAATATGAATTAATAAATGAATATACTTTACATATTTATATGTAATATGCAGCAATCAATATCCTGAAGAGCTAACAATCTATTTGGATTTGACTGCATGTGAAAATGTACAGTTGGACTGTTGATCACATGAGGAGAAAGTGTCAGCAATGTGCCAAGTGTGCAGTGTAAATAGGCTGCGTGCGCAAGGCCAAACCGTTTGTTTAGGCAGGTAAAGCGCCATTTTAGAATCATGATGTTAATATTTGCAAGTTAGTGTTGTAAGATGGCGGCTTTTTTCTATGTGTCACTTGGCCCGCAGGCATTTTCCGTCCGTTGTAATGGTATATTTTGTAGCTCCTACTTTTCTGGCTAACTCGTTCGTGCCTGGTGGGGATTTATTTTTGTGTCTTTTGATTTACGCTGTTCGGCCGTTAAAGTTGGGACTTAACTGCTTGCAGGCTAAGTCCCATGTGTTTCAATGCCTCAACTGCTCGCCTCGCTTTGCAAAAGTCTTTATGTGCACAATGCGAATGGACTGTTAGAAAGGTCAGACAGAAACAGACAACATTGGACAAGTTCTTTGCTAGAAAATCGTCGGGAAAAGGTAGAAAAATACATTGATAACCAGATTTGGATTAACATGCTGTTTAATGTAAAGTGACTCTCTTCTATACAATAATTCCTTTGCTCCTCTTCAGCTTCTGCCATCATCACCCCCCAGTAAAGGTAAAGTTCTGGTTAAATTTATATTTATTTATGTATCAGATTTGGGGTTGGGAATGGAGAATTCCAATTTTAGTTAATTCCTGTGGAAAAATTGATTCTATATTCATCTGATTCAGTATCTGTCCGTCCCTCAGGAACCGATAAAAATGTATAGGTTATCTTTATTTGTTTGCTTTCCGAAGACATTTTGCCCAAGATGAAGTTTACCCTACACACAAAACAACTACAGGGTCTTTTAAATAATAACTCTGGCATATATAGAGCCCTATTCAATTGGCCATATCGCAATTGAATGAGGCCCTAAGAGTTCCACCGCCAGATATAAATGTCTATGCATGTAATATATGGTGTCATACTTTACAACTGTTTCTCTTTTGGCAGTACAGTCACTCTTTTAAGAATAAATACTTCTTCTTCTTTTACCCTTCCAAATGTTCCTGTTGTGAAGGTGAGTTCTCCATTTATTGTCAACACAATGTTTTTCATCCCTGATCACTTCCATGCTTCTTCCAGTTTCTCCTGTTGTTTTCCCTCAAAGTCCAGGAGAAATAAGTCTGGAATGTGTGCTTTACAGATTTTATGCACATATCAGGTGTGTGTATGTCTAAAACTTAGTTAACACATTGAACTGAAAGCTAGCTAACAATGCATACTCTTTCAAGGATGTAAATGCCCCTTATTTTTGTAAATGTGACACGTTGGAACATACAGGTGAGGTGTACTGCACCACTGTTGGGACATACAGTATGAGATGTGCTGCACCCTTGGTGGAACATCCAGTATGTGGTGTGCTGCGCCACTGTTGGAACATACAGTACGAGGTGTGCTGCACCACTGTTGGAACATCCAGTATGTGGTGTGCTGCACCACTGTTGGGACATACAGTATGTGGTGTGCTGCACCACTGTTAGGACATACAGTATGAGGTGTGCTGTACCCTTGGTGGAACATCCAGTATGGGGTGTGCTGCACCACTGTTGGGACATACAGTATGAGGTGTGCTGTACCACTGTTGGAAAATACAGTATGTGGTGTGCTGCACCACTGTTAGGACATACAGTATGAGGTGTGCTGTACCCTTGGTGGAACATCCAGTATGGGGTGTGCTGCACCACTGTTGGGACATACAGTATGAGGTGTGCTGTACCACTGTTGGAAAATACAGTATGTGGTGTGCTGCACCACTGTTAGGACATACAGTATGAGGTGTGCTGCACCACTGTATGAGGTGTGCTGCACCACTGTTAGGACATACAGTATGAGGTGTTCTGCACCACTGTTGGAACATCCAGTATGTGGTGTCCTGCACCACTGTTAGGACATACAGTATGAGGTGTGCTGCACCACTGTTGGGACATACACTATGAGGTGTGCTGCACCACTGTTGGAACATACAGTATGAGGTGTGCTGCACCACTGTTGGAACATACAGTACGAGGTGTGCTGCACCACTGTTGGGATATACAGTATGAGGTGTGCTGCACAACTGTTGGGACATATAGTATGAGGTGTGCTGCACCACTATTGGAACATACAGTATGAGATTTACTGCACCACTGTTAGGACATACAGTATGAGGTGTGCTGCACCACTTTTGGGACATACAGCATGAGGTGTGCTGCACCACTCTTGGAACATTCAGTATGTGGTGTGCTGCACCACTGTTGGGACATACAGTATGAGGTGTGCTGCACCACTGTTAGGACATACAGTATGAGGTGTGCTGCACCACTGTTGGGACATACAGTATGAGGTGTGCTGTACCACTGTTGGAACATCCAGTTTGTGGTGTGCCGCACCACTGTTAGGACATACAGTATGAGGTGTGCTGCACCACTGTTAGGACATACAGTATGAGGTGTGCTGCACCACTGTTAGGACATACAGTATGAGGTGTGCTGCACCACTGTAAGGACATACAGTATGAGGTGTGCTTCACCACTGTAAGGACATACAGTATGAGGTGTGCTGTACCCTTGTTGGAACATCCAGTATGTGGTGTGCTGCACCACTGTAAGGACATACAGTATGAGGTGTGCTTCACCACTGTAAGGACATACAGTATGAGGTGTGCTGTACCCTTGTTGGAACATCCAGTATGGGGTGTGCTGCACCACTGTTGGGACATACAGTATGAGGTGTGCTGTACCCTTGTTGGAACATCCAGTATGGGGTGTGCTGCACCACTGTTGGGACATACAGTATGAGGTGTGCTGCACCACACCAAGTCAGGAGACATTTTGGGCGTCCCTGTTCCAGACTGTACATTCATCAGTATGGTCTCAGGATATCCTTAAATCTTGTAAAGTACTTTTGGATAATAGTGGTATTTCCTGTATCTCAATAGTTGTCAGCAACTAGCCCTTGGGGCTGCAAGTCCCCAGGTCCAGTCTTTTCATAAAATGACAAAGGAAGCCTCTTGGGGAGCCATACTTAGAAGGTTGTGTTGATTAGGGATACTACTCTTTTGGGCAAAACATAGCTATTAATCAAAAAACACACAAGACACTCTCAGGCTAGAAAACTTTG
Source organism: Discoglossus pictus (assembly GCA_027410445.1). NCBI lineage: Eukaryota > Metazoa > Chordata > Amphibia > Anura > Alytidae > Discoglossus > Discoglossus pictus. Next base: position 47,958,480 of record CM050167.1, on the reverse strand, counting down.
GAAGTTGGTTTGTGGTAAAGTGTATATCACTGCTACGCCTTGAGACTATCCCTTCAAATATGCCACTGATAAAAGTTATATGTGTAAATATGTTATTGAGTAACCAGCTTGCAGTTAATGGGATACACATAATGTCCCATTTGTTGACGTGCTGTGCATTAAAAGTCTAAAAAAAACAACTTTACAATTTATTGTTGCTAGTAAAATGTTCCACTTGTGTTGGTTTGTTTACGATTGAACTTTTACAAGTCTCAAAACTATTACGCTCCTGTATTGTTGTCAGGATCCAATTGGTTCTGCCTGTACACGTTTCTCCACGCTTGGTCCCTGCATCCTCATGTGCGCTACTTGCAGGATTTAAAGGGACTGTGTCCCTGAAATTAGTGCAATTACCTGGAGTAGCCCAACCTAGCTTGCACATTTAAACTCATCGCCTACACCTATCCAGTGCCTGTCCCATGAGTTTAGTTCATGCTCTCTAGGCTCCTTGCTACGGTTTGTTCTTAGCCAGCATTGCTATGTACCTGCCAATCGCCTTTGGCAATGTTACCACGTGTTTGCCATCCACCTGTGGCAGTGTTGTTGTGTACTTCCCAAACACCTATTGCAGGCACAGAGTGCAGATTGTCTCTTACAGGCATATGCTGCAGATTGGCAATTACAGGCATAGGATGCCGATGGGGGGCATGGGGGGGGGGACAAGGGGGGCCGCGGAAGGCCATGTCAGGTTGGGCTAGAGACAACACTGTTGTGATGTACATGCAAACCATGTATGGCAGTGTTGCTGTGTACTTGCCATACATATATTGTAGGCACAGACTGCAGATTGTCTCTTACAGGCACAGGCTGCAGATTGGCAATCACATGCATAGGACGCAGATTGGGGGGGGCACAGGGGTCTGAGGGTGTTGCGGGTGGGGGTCTGCGGGGGGCCGTGGCAGGCCATGTCCGGTTAGGCTATGGACAACACTGTTGTGATATACGTGCAATCCACATATGGCAGTATTGCTGTCTACTTGCCATCCACCTATTGCAGTGTTGCAGTGACCCTGCCATTTACCCATGGCAGTGGCGCAGTGTACCTACTATTCACCTGTGCCATCGCTGCCATGCACCTTGCCTGCTTTCTTGTTGCCGAACCCGTCTGATCCGTTGTAAAGTCTACCTCCTCTAACCAGGGGCGGCTGGTGCATAGGGTTAAATGGGCAACCGCCCTCCCAAACTAATGCTCTAACTTAATCCCCCAACCATTTATTTAATTGTATGATTTATATAATAAAAAAATACATATTTTTTTTATCATGTTCAATATTCAGATTTTTTGCTGGCGACTTGCCTAAACTGTTTGGGTCTATTCCCAAACTGTGCTATAACAGATAGAGCTGAACCTGTCTGTCAAACGCAGCAGCATCCAATCAGAATGGCCGGGAGGGAAAAGTCCCGTATCATACAGGGACTGCAGCTCACACAGTCCCCCCGGAAGTGAATACATTGGTGCAATCTCAATAAAGTTTATTGGAAAAAAAACAACTCCCAGCTCACTGTGCATGCAGATAGAGAGAGCTGTGTGTAGAACTTCAGTTTTCTCAATACTCTGGTGGTTTTACTGATTCTAACTACCCTGCTCCACAGACCAAGCTTGTGACCTGTCTGTCACCACCCCGGCCTATACCAGACAGAAGCAGCTGCAGAGCTCAGGTGAGTCCATATTCCTCTCTGTGTCTTGTTGTTGTTGTTCTGTCCTTCAGTCGTATCTGACTCTCAGTGACCACATGGGTGCAGCACACCAGGTACATCTATCTGTGTATCTGGTTGTACTTATCCATATGGTTTTTATGGCAAAGACACTGGGGTGGGTTGCCAGTTCCTACTCCAGTGGACTGCATTTTGTCTGACCTCTCTAAAATGACCTGCCCTTCTTTGAGGTAACAAGTCCCTTCACCATGACAGGGTAGCGA